>RWGZ01001041.1:325522-351170 GCA_009725065.1 Utricularia reniformis | reverse complement strand
AAGTAATATAAGAAGGGGTTTTTGTAGGTGAGCAAAGGTTAATATAAGAGAACAAACATAAGATTATTTTGATGGTGATCCATTATGCCACACTGATTCAATACGACTAGAATCGAATATGCAAGATTGTAAGTGTCAAATTTTCAACTCATCTCGAATTTTTAAATAAAATAATATCAAATAAATACAAAATATATAAATATATAACTATATTTATTGAGATTTGTATAAAGTTCAAGTATACAGCTAGAATTACAAATGTATTCACAAATTATCTTATAAAATGATTTAGCTTCATTAAAAGGGTGTTTCGATGATCGATCTCATTGCCGTACAAAAAAAGTCATTTTTGGGTCCAAAATTACTTGCACAAATAAGCTACAATTAAATCGACTAAATAAAAATGTGAACGAAGAACAAATTGTATTAATGCCAAAATTAAAACACATTTTTATATTAAGGCTGTGTTCTGCACAAATTATGAAAACATATTATGCATTATAGACTGTATAATCTGTTTTTTGAAACAGAACAGTATCCATTTTAAATTCTAATTATGAATTATAATCATAATGCATTCTGGTTTTTTAACTATAATGCATAATCAAGTTCAGACTTGATTCTCAAAATGCATTATGCATTCTACTCATTATTTTTTACGAGAAAATTACGACATTGTCCCCCAATGTTTAAGATAATGTAAAAGCGATGTCCCCAAAGTTTGTAATTTGCATGAGAACCCCTTGAAGTTTCAAAACCGTTTAAAAATGAGTCTCGAGTAAATAATAGTGGTTTTTCGTTTAAGTGGTTTTGATAATTTATGCATTATTTTTAAAATTTTCAAAGTTTAGAAACATTGTCATTTCATTTTTTTTTCAAGGTTAATTGATCAATATAAACTATTGAGACGTTTAAAAGTTTAACGAGTATTATGATTCAATATAAACGTTTTTGGAAGTTCGGGGATCAACAACGCAATTTTGAAACATGGAAGCTAAAATCACACATTATATCAACTTCAAAACTTTTATGTAATTTACAAATTTTGATGCACCGTCTTACATTGTTAACTATATTTTTCATATATATACATTGTTTTCCGAATCAAATTTTCATCGTTTGTATCATAATGAATTCTTTTTTTCTAAAATTTGGTATTTATAATATAACTTGTTGAGTTTCTTATTCGACAATATCTTATTCAATATTTTTGTTTTCTTTTTATTATATGATTTTTAAATAAAAAAATATTATTAATTTATTTTGTAATTAAAATTTTTATTTTAATATAGAATTATAATTTAAAATTTATAAGAAAGAGAGAGAGATAATTATTTTGTACAATTTAACTCAATAAAAATTCTACATTTCAATTACAATATTTTTGCAGAACGCTTTTACATTTTATAATTCATTATATGTTTACATAGAACACTATGCAGATTCTAATTATACATTTTGATTCTGCATTCTAATTATAAATTCTGAATATACATTATATAATTTGTGCAGAAAACACACTAAGTGTCGAAACATTCAATTCAGTCCTACATGGGTCCCTAAGAAAATTAGAATATAAATACCGCATAGTGGCACGTTGGTCAAATAATCGGAGGACTATAAAAGTCCCACGGTCTTCATCTAGTGGTCAAGATGGCTGCATATGAATCCAACCGTTCACTCATCCAGATCGATGGTTTACATGTGTTTTTTATTTATAAAATCAAAGATAATAATGAATTTACAAATTATTTTGTAATCACAGTGCAATATTTTTTCTTTTGTTGTAACTTGTATGTGTGAGCACACCCAATTATTTTTTTGTTCTTAAGACATCCATAACCATTTCCGTTCGGAAACTTCATTCTCTCATCTACATCAACTTTCTCTCTGTACACATCATTGTTCTTTAATTTTATAAATATATTTTCTCTTATTCCTACAATAATGTCGGAAAACTTATAGTTTTTTAATATTATTTTCTTACACATCAAATACCTTAAAATCATAATATTATCGATAAAACCGTTATATAAATTTATTATAAATATTTATATTTTATAATTATCTAAATTTTAATTTTTTAAGATTTTTAATTTTTTTTTAAAATAAAAAAGTTGATGAGTGAGAATATCCCGGATGGACAATCTCTTTCCTACGGAAAGATACAGTTTTGCCACATTGGCCGTCTAGTCTGACTGAATGACCATGGCTGTGGAAAGTCTTAGGTCATCCTCCGTTCTGTCAGTCATATCATCTTTCATGTATTTCCTTGAGATAAGAGAATAGCTCAAGGAAATACAATTTTATTTTTAAAAGATTTGAAAGAATTTTTAAAAAATAAATTTTATAATTTTAAAATTCTAAATATTATAAAAAAAATTTGAAATTTATAATTTTAAAATTCGAAATATCTTAAAAAATTCGAAATTTATATTTTTAAATTTTAAAATATTTTGAAAAATTAAGAGATTTATTAATTTTAAAACAATTATAAGGTGTACAAAAACGATAGATTTATTAATTTTAATCGATTCAATTATCTACTTTTTAATTGTGATTTTAGTTAATAAAAATTGGATTAATTAGTCGTCGATTTTATTCTATTTAGATTAGGAAGTTAGTGGTTTTATTCTAATGAGATCCCCGTAACCCGGTACCTCGAACCTGATCAGAACCAAACTTGATCATATGAACCAAATAACATAAGCCGAACTTGGAGGCTCAGATCCAGCCCACGTGAATGAATGACCCAGCCAGGCCAAGTGGCCCGATCGGCCACTCATATTGATCGGTCCCGATAGGTGGGACCCAGCTTCCTCCCGCGCACCAGGACCGATCGGTCCACACTTTACAGACTGTGCATCGGACCATCCATATTCCTCAACATGCGACGACAACCTCCGACAATCCTGTTAGAGACGTGGTCTGGTGAAATCTTACGAGCCTCCTTTAGCCTGGGAATAGCATGCTAGTAGCGCCGAAAGGCCTAGCACCGTGCAGCTCTTTAAAGCCATTCCCGGCAGCTAATCCGCCTTACACGAGCCGACCTAGCCGCAGAGGACAAGCACAAAACGACACATTAATGTCTACACAGCACAATATACGTATAAAAAGGACACTTGGGGTGTGATGAAAGAATTATCTTCCGATCTTTCTTACGTGCTTTCTTACTAAACCTCCTGTCGATTTATTTTCGATAAGTCTCTTCCCCTTTGTTGTCTAAAGAAAAAACATGGTGATCTTGTGTTAAAATATTTGTGGTGTTTTTGATCAGTCAATTTTGTTTTTTTTTTTTTTAAGACACGAGAAATTACGAGGTTGGGCCCACAACGTGTGGGCTTACGTCCTCGGGAGAGCGAAGCTCTACCTGGATGTTTCACTATGATAATAATGTCACAATTTCAAAATATATCTTCTTTCTGACAAAAATAAGTAATGTAGTCTCGATCTGGGACAAAAAATGAGCTCGATATTGGAAACCGACGCAAAAGTGCAGAAATCACTATTCACTCGAAATATTATCGCGAAAATAGCCCTTTGTGTGGAAATTATCGCGGATTTGAAGCCAATAGGCACTGTCGCAGAAAATACTATTCACACTGAAATATTATCGCGAATTTCCAACTCAATAAAAAATTATCGCGGATTTGAACCAAAAGCACTGTCGCAGAAAATACTGTTCACACTGAAATATTATCGCGAATTTAGCCCTTTGTGTGGAAATTATCGCGGATTTGAAGCCAATAGGCACTGTCGCAGAAAATACTATTCACACTGAAATATTATCGCGAATTTCCAACTCAATAAAAAATTATCGCGGATTTGAACCAAAAGCACTGTCGCAGAAAATACTGTTCACACTGAAATATTATCGCGAATTTCCAACTCAATAAAAAATTATCGCGGATTTGAACCAAAAGCACTGTCGCAGAAAATACTGTTCACACTGAAATATTATCGCGAATTTCCAACTCAATAGCAAATTATCGCGGATTTGAACCAAAAGCACTGTCGCAGAAAATACTGTTCACACTGAAATATTATCGCGAATTTCCAACTCAATAGCAAATTATCGCGGATTTGAAACCAAAAGCACTGTCGCAGAAATTACTGTTCACACTAAAATATTATCGTGAAAANGTCAGGTTCAGGGTACAATCCTTATACTGACATAAATTTTTCACTTCCACCTAGATGGATCCAATCACCTAGACCAAAAAGTCCATGTGAAACAACGGAGGAGACGGATTGCCTTTCTCACTGCGGACTGTGACCAGCATCCGACGAGGGCGCGACCCTCGACGCCGTGTCATGGAGGAGTCGGGAAAAGGGCTCCCTTGTGCCACAGAATCATGCTCGGAACGTGGCTGGCTGTCAAAGAATCTGGCCCCTTGACATACTCCAACACTATTCATGTATAGACGATTCTGCTGCAGCCAGAGACTCTCCAGTTTAAAAAAAATATTTTGACACAGTATCTGATCTAACAAGTTTGAGATTGATCGACTAGAAGACAGGCGGTACAATGCATTTCTAATCTATCCTAAACTGTTTAGTTTCCATCCTCCATCACACTAAAATGCAATGAACCTTACTCCTATCTTACCAGTCCCCTAGTCGATTGATCTTGTGTTGATAGAAAGGATACAAAAAAAATAGAATATTTTAAAAAGGAGGAGGATTTTTTTTAAAAAGATCGAAGAGTCTCGTCTATACATAATATTTGCGCAAATTGGAAATATGTCAAGTCCGTGGCAACTCCTCTCCGCTGATATCATAATCTCATACATTTTGATATTACACGGGTATATTCTCTTGTATCCGTCCTTACCCGGGAGCTCGTCCGACATGGTTATTGGTATTTTCATATTTTTATCGGATGGCATTCTCAAGTGGTATTCTCGCAATTCTGGCTCGCCGGGCCCCGTATAAAGCTTCTGTAAACATTTTGAGATGTTTCGGGTCATTTCGGCCCCGTATGGGGCCAGGGGTATTTTCGTAATTTGCCACCCGGGAGCGCACCGGTCGGTTGCAACGATGTTATGCGGCTGCGTATTCGCTATCTGAAGGCAAAGAACTGATATACGAGGTCTTCGGGAATTTTCTAATCGTATTTTCGAATAATATCTTGTCCGTTATTGGTTCCCGAAGCTTCGGGATCAACATGGCGTTTATTATGTTATAATTGGATAATATTTAATTATTTTGGGCTTAGTGAAGTGAACTAGGCTTATGGGCTCAAGTGAATGGGTTTTGGGCTGGATTTCTCTATAAATACAAGGTCCGGTGCACTTGGACGAGGTTCGGACTTTTATCAAATTTCCCAAGGCAGAACCTGACCCTTGACTCGCGACCAAACGCTCTTAGCCGCGCCCAATCGCACTTAGCCGCGATCACCTGTCCAGAGCCGCGATCAGTCGTCCACTCGCGACCAAAGAGTATAGTCGCGACCAATGGTTCCCTCAACCAGTCGCGACCAGTGATTACCCGCGACCAGTGGTTCCCTCGCGCCCAACCGTGTTGGTCGCGACCAGCCCTGCCTGCCTGCACTGTTCACTCGCGTACAGTGGAACGCGACTACATATTTGATCGTTTTTCGAGCTGTTTTTGCCCGTATTATCATTATCACCTCATTGTACTTGTATCGCTTGATTATTATAGTGGAAACCGAGGTAGAGCTTTGCTCTCTCGAGGACGTAAGCTCACACATTGTGCGCCCAACCTCGTATACCGCTCGTATCCTCACGACAATCTAATTTTGAGTAAATTATAAATTTACTGATCTAAAACTAAATCAACATATTTTTAGACTAGATCACATTCATTTTCTTACCACCGCCGTAATCCGTTACGAAATATCTCATGGAAAGTACAACTTGCCAACATGCTTACTCATCTCAACTTTCTTGATAGTGAGGGGAATTAATATACCGATCCCCCATATTCCGATAGGAAAAATGTTGACACCGATTCAATTTCTGATAAATAGGAATTAATAAGTGCAATAGATAAATGAATTCCTTGAATAGATAGACACGACGTTCTGATCCTCCATAATATGTAGGAAGAATTCTCAAAATATTAGATTTCACTCCATTCTATAAATTTCCAAGTGGAATAGACTCCAAATTCCTTGTATTCTTTTCGTCACTATTACTGGTTAACATATCACAATCATAACATTATCACTTCAATTCAAAACTCTCATAACAACTTCATGTCCTTCCATATTGGCCAGGTGTTTGTATTCATAAGTCCCCAATGTTCATCGGTAATATTACGACATCATATCTGAATTCTTTAGAATGCTTCACTGAAAGAAACTAATTAATCGGTCTCTCCTTGCCAGTTAATATTCTACATATACCATCATTTTCGTAAAATTCACACTCAAATAATCTTAGTTCTCCTTCCCGAATAGAACTAATGTAAGTGTATCCAGATTCGGCCATTGGTAGTTTCCTACTAACATTATTTACTGACCGATGCTATATGTCATTATGTCTAACCAAGTCAACTTTCTCAAAACTTCTCTTGACAATACAAACTATAAAACCAACGGCTCCCCAGGGAAAGGTGGTGACATTAACTATTCTTTACTCAAATACTCCATCAAACTTTCACAAGATGATCGACATTGAACAATATTAATTTCTATTCATCTTGCAGACACATAAGACCAAGAACATTCCTCCCATTTCTCACAAACGGCCATCTAGGAGAGCTGAACATAATTCGATACTTTCGCTGGATACTAAAACATTCGTTCATATGTTTAACATGATTTCCGCATTGTCGACTCTTTGTCTGCATTCCTTGATGTAGACTTCCAAACATTCATCGATCGTATCCTTAAATATGAATCCACCTAGGATGATACGTGGTTCCCTTTCATCTTTCCGATACATGATGAGATAGGAAACTTCATCATCAAATGAAGCTTGGATACAATCGGATCGAACAAATATAAAGCAATAATTTAGAATATCATTATAATGGATGATAAGAAAATCCACCACTACAAATGCCACCAGTAAATTACTCAATATATTTTATTATCTCCCAAAGATATTAGGAGAAATAGATCTTTCGGGAGCAACACTGTTCTTAAATCCGACTAACATAAAATGTAATGACATGGGCTTAATAGTTCAACTCAATAATGTCGTAGGTGAATTAAGACGGCGAGTCCCATAAATATATATTTCCGGAAGAATACCGTTCCAAACGATCATTAAAATAAATTTTAAGAAGGGGAGTTCCATAAAATTAAATTTCCGCACGAATACCATTCTGGACAATGAATAAAATATATGAATTCGATGTCCCCTTCACGATATATAACTCCAAACAAGTAACCTTGATAGATAACTCCATAAAGGAATTTAGAATGATCAATTAATCACCAATGGCAGATACAGTGATGGTACGACTAATAACCAATTACTTGAAGTCCTTATAAATATTATTCCGGACGAATACCATTCCGGATAATTAAGACTATTCTGAACGAATACCATTTCAGATGATTAAGAACAACAATTAGATACATCATTCACGATATGCTCACTGCTATCAATAATATGACAATCAAATAGAGTTTAATCAAATTTCCTTAGTCTAATAATGCTTTTTAACTGCAAATCTTCAAATAAAATTCCGAGGGTTGCAAAACTCTATTGGTTTTCGTTATAATCGCCATTATGTTAACTGTATGGTACCTCATTAAAGCAGACCCACACGATCGAAATAAGGAGCTTTAATCGATGAAGATATGTAATATTTCTCAAACAACATGGAAACCAGGGTGAAACGACCACTTCACGAAATGCTCAAATCTCCTTGAATGATGTGCAAAAGCCTCAGATAGTTCGTATTACCATTAAGGATTCATTAACCTTCGCTAGACTCTGAGTATCGAAACTTAAACCACCGAAGCCATAGATAACATGTCTGAAACATATAAAGAACTCAATAAAATTTCTTGATAGAATTCCATAGAGAAAAATAATATTCTGTGATATGAGTTTCTTCTAATTGATAACCATATAAATAGGCTCATAGAAATGCAAGCTTCTGGATGTTCTTTCGAATTCAAAATATTTTGATAAACACCGAGGAAGTAGATACCTAATAAATGCCCTCCCGGATGAATTCCTGCTCCAAGAAGGCTGAGTAATGTTTCCGGCGACCGAGGGATCTTCCGAAAGTATTGATTGAGTCCCCGGTAATACATCACCCTCGTGTCATCCATACGGTGATTTTCTGACTATTCTGATTATAAATAAGAACGTTAATTCAGACACTTGCGTGTCTCGGGGGAGAAATACATCTTTACTTCATATATAATCTTTCCTATTAGTTTCCGGTTATCCATAAGATTCTATATAGATTAAATAACTCGTTGTTATGGTGGCGATAACCGACAGTCAAAAATTATGAAAATCATATATCCCTGGTACTTTAGAATCTCAAATTCTTTTCCTCACATGATGAAGAAAAATATAATAATAAGGCATAAAAATCCCTTCGTCAATCATTATGAAGATACCGGAGATAATACCAAAACGATAAGATTTTCAGAATATGCCCATATCTTGATAAAAATATAATTGAAGTACTATTATAATCAATCATATGATTGATTCCGTTCAAAAATAAAAATGTAATCTTGATACTATATCATAACAATTTACCAACTTAGGATGATAATACATACGAGTCACCTAGTAAATCATTTAGGAGATACCATAAAGAATACCAACACGAAGAGATGATCATAAAATCAATATCATCTCAATCCATAAAATATAGAAATCCATCATCTTTGGATTACATAATTTAAAATCCGAAATATATAAGATCAATCGATCTGCACTTTTCACAACGAAGACCGCTCAGAACATTGAATAATCCATCTTGATCAATATATATAAGTCTCACAACGATCCAAAGATGAAATAATCATATCCATATTAGAAATCCAAAAATAACGGATTCTGGATAATAAGAAATATTGTTTGTCCGTCGATAATTTGAACAGCGAAATAATTATCGAAACTGATCTCCACCATTGGGAACATAGCACAATGTGCCGTGAATAATATATGCAAATTTCAGAATAATCCAAAGGTGAAATAAAGCACTACATATAGAATATCACAACTCAATATATCAGAAAACGCAGATTGAAACTTTGAAAGTTGGTCGTGAAATTAAAACCGAAATAGAATTCAAAATCAATCTCCACCGTCTCGAACTTTAATCAATACGAATAGACTTATATAAATAAATTTCAGAAACATCCATAGGTCCAATTATGCAAACTAAATAGAATACCCGAACATCGCATTAATATAGGATTAGAAATAACAACCATATATTCGGATAGTAAACCGAAATATGAAAGTACCATAAAAACTGCTTTCCACCAATCAGAAGACCGAAAGATATGTATCAAACCATGCTAAAAATTTCAGAACAATCCTATGTTACAACTATGAGATTCGAATCGAAAAACCAACTTTTGTATACTTGAATAATCAGAAACAGTCACTTGTAAACCAATGTTAATTCGAAAATACAAACGACCATAAAATTCGATCTTTACCGGCAGAACCGAGATAAATATGTTTATAACTATATATCAAAATTTCAGACCGATCCAATGGTTCAATTATCAGAAACAAACTAAATACCGAAGCTGCGTTGAATCAAAAATATATTCGCGTTTTCCATCCTAAACTCCGGATAATTACTCAATGTGATTAAAAACGTCCCCACGTATGGCGCCAATGTTATTGCTGCTAAAAATCCGCAATAACAAAATTTAGACCCCTTTCACGGATAGGGGTCGAACGAAAAAATAATACGAAAGCAAGAAGTAAAAAGACATGATTTTTGTAGGTGGAAAACCTTTCTGTAAAAGAAAGGATAAAAAAACACCCCGGCCGTAGCCTTTGAATCCACTATAAACGTTAAGTTCGTAGATTTACAATAGGAGAACATGATGTAGAAAACCAAAGAAAAAAGATCATGTTTTGATGGCCGTAGTCGTAGGTTTCCCAGGCGAAAAAGAAAAGAATAGCGGCCTACTCCTTAGGTCAAGAATCCAAGCTCCATTAGGTCAAGAGTCCAAGAAAAAAACCCCCTATTTTCTTTGTTTAACCATGTTTATATAGATAATTAATCCAGCCCAATTATATCTCACTAGGCCCATCATTAATGCAGTCCAATAAATAATGACCCATTAATATCTAAATTAGGTACAAGGATCCTGTAAATAAGCATCCTGATCCATATACCACGATAAGTTATAAACAATGTCAATCATCAAAATATCTCGATCTGCTTCATTTCTCGACTTGGGAATGACTATATAGAAATATATNTTCAGAACCGAGATAAATATGTTTATAACTATATATCAAAATTTCAGACCGATCCAATGGTTCAATAATCAGAAACAAACTTAATACCGAAGCTGCGCTGAATCGAAAATATATTCGCGTTTTCCATCCTAAACTCCGGATAAAAACTCAATGGGATTAAAAACGTCCCCACGGACGGCGCCAATGTTATTGCTGCTAAAAATCTGCAATAACAAAATTTAGACCCCTTTTACGGATAGGGGTCGAACGAAAAAGTAATACGAAAGCAAGAAATAAAAAGACACGATTTTTGTATGTGGAAAACCTTTCTGTAAAAGAAATGATAAAAAACCACCCCGGCCGTAGCCTTTGAATCCACTATAAACGTTAATTTCGTAGATTTACAATAGGAGAACATGATGTAGAAAACCAAAGAAAAAAGATTATGTTTTGATGGCCGTAGTCGTAGGTTTCCCGGGCGAAAAAGAAAAGAATAGCAGCCTCCTCCTTAGGTCAAGAATCCAAGCTCTCCTCCTTAACACTCTAATCATGTTTATATAGGTGATGTGTCCAGCCCAATTATAACTCACTAGGCCCACCAATAATTGAGTGCAATATATAATGACCCATTAATATCTAAATTAGGCACATGGGTCCAGTAAATAAGTAATCCGATCAAAATACCACGATAAACTATAAACAATGTCAATCATCAAAATATCCCGATCTGCTTCATTTCTCGACTTGGGAATGACTATATAGAAATATATGTGTCCTCGAATAATAAATATCTCAGGGTGATATCAAACATAGATTGAAAATGATTCATTAGAAGAAGCAGAAGTTCTCCCCGAAAAAGAAAAGGCAANCTGATTTGCGTAGTCGAAATATTCGAGTACACAAATCATAAATTTACCCTGAGAATATTTTTGCAATAAACTCACAATAGTAGTATCGCATTTTGTAACTAAATATACCAGACATGAGTGAATAAACATATCTCAAATAAATAAATATTACTCACTGAATACCATCATCTTATGAAACTTTATATATACTGCTAAAATAATGAGTGGAGATATTATCTTTTTATTACTGAACCTGGAAGTATACTTATCCAAAATCTCTCTCTCTGAACTGTGTAACACTTCTTTGATAACTTTTTGTTTCATTTGTTGTCTTAAAATTTTCCGATAGTTCCCGACCGTCGTTTAAGAGACTGATATATGAGAAATCCTTATATGCCCGAATAAACGACTTCACAATTCATCATATAATAAATATGATTTTTTGATCATAAATAATAAAATATTTCTTGTTGTTGGAGTCATAGCTCAGAGTCCCCTGTCATAAATAAAATTTAGTGAAATCCACGCCATAAGGCAGTCATTTGATCATCTTTTTTGTAAATGAAAATATCTTATCGTAAATTATGAAATCCAAGTCATAAGACCATCACTTTGTCATGTTGAACGTAAATGAAAATACACGATCATAAATTAGGAAAACCATCTCATAATACAATAAGAATACCCTTTAGACATTTTTCAATTCCACGAAAATACCAAGTTATAAAGAGAATCCCTGAAATCCTGGTGTTGGTCCTTAACAAGCGCCAACACCCCTTACTTAGATCGACTTGTCTCGCACTGCTCCAAAAATAAGAGTAGGAAGCCTTCACGATCCAAGTGAAAGTAGCGTCAGGTTCAGGGTACAATCCTTAAACTGACGTAAATCTTTCACTCCCACTTGGACAGATCGGGTACCTCGCGCCAGAGAGACCTTTCACTACCTATGCGGAAGTAGCGTCAGGTTCAGGGTACAATCCTTATACTTACGTAAATTTTTCACTCCCGCATAGATACATCCAATACCCTTGGCTTAGGTGGCCTTTAGATGGCCGCGGAGCACGCATATGTCTTTTCGCGTATCCCAATAAACATCCAATATTGTTCTCACTTCTGGGTCTAAACGAGCACCCAACAATCACGGGTCTCAACTTGCGCCCCACCTAACTTCACTTCATAACTCAAGTCTCAACAAGCACCCGTGGGCCTCAAGTAGCGCCCTAATTCTTCTAATATGATCGGGTCTCAAAAAGCACCAGTGGGCCTCAAGTAGCCCCCATCACGTTACATTTCGTGTATAAACTTGCACACATAATAGTCTCATAATGTATATGACTGACCTTTCCCATTCTCCTCCGCAAAGGTAAGTAAACGTAGAAAACCTTCGCTGCCCGAATAGAAGTAGCGCCAGGTTCAGGGTACAATCCTTAGACTGGCGTAAATATTTCACTCCTATTCGTGTGGCTCAAGTTCCTCGCACTAGAGGACCTTCACTATCTAGACGAAAGTAGCGTCAGGTTCAGGGTACAATCGTTATACTGACGTAAATTTTTCACTTCCGCCTAGATGGATCCAATCCCCTAGACCAAAAAGTCCATGTGGAATAACGGAGGAGACAGATTGCCTTTCTCACTGTAGACTGTGACCAGCCTCCGAAGAGGGCGCGACCCTCGACGGCGTGTCATGGAGGAGTCGGGAAAAGGGCTCCCGTGTGCCACGGAATCATGATCGGAACGTGGCCGGCTGTCAAAAAATCAGGCCCCTTGACATACTCCAACAATATTCATGTATAGACGATTCTGCTGCAGCCAGAGACTCTCCAGTTTAAAAAATATTTTGACAGAGTATCCGATCTAACAAATTTGAGATTGATAGACTAGAAGACAGGCGGTACAATGCATTTCTAATCTATCCTAAATTGTTTAGTTTCCATCCTCCATCATACTAAAATGCAATGAACCTTACTCCTATCTTACCAGTCCCCTAGTCGATTGATCTTGTGTTGTTAGAAAGGATACAAAAAAGAATAGAATATTTAAAAAGGAGGAGGATTTTTTTAAAAAAGATCGAAGAGTCTCGTCTATACATAATACTTGCGCAAATTGGAAATATGTCAAGTCCGTGGCAACTTCTCTCCGCTCATATTCATAATCTCATACATTCATTTTCTTACCACCGCCGTAATCCGTTACAAAATATCCCATGCAAAGTACAACTTGCCAACATGCTTACTCATCTCAACTTCTTGATAGTGAGGGGAATTAATATACCGATCCCCCATATTCCGATAGGCAAAATGTTGACACGGATTCAATTTTTGATAAATAGGAATTAATAAGTGCAATAGATAAATGAATTCCTTGAATAGATAGGCACGACGTTCTGATCCTCCAGAATATGTTGGATGAATTCTCATAATATTATATTTAACTCATTTCTATAAATTTCCAAGTGGAATAGACTCGAAATTCCTTGTATTCTTTTCGTCACTATTACTGGTTAACATATCACAATCATAACATTATCACTTTAATTCAAAACTCTCATAACAACTTATGCCCTTCCATATTGGCCAGGTGTTTGTATTCATAAGTTCCCAATGTTCATCGGTAATATTACGGCATCACATCTGAATTGTTTAGAACGCTTCCTTGAAAGAAACTAATTAATCAGTCTTTACTTGCTAGTTAATTATTTTGCATATACCATCATTTGCATAAGGTTCACATTCAAAAGATTTTAATGATTCTCTCTGAATAGAACTAATATCGGTGTATCAAGATTTGACCATTGATAGTTTCTTACTAACATAATTTATTGGCCGATGCTATTTGTCATTGTGTCTAACCAAGTTTGTTTTCTCAAAACTTCTCTTGACAGTACAAACTATAAAACCAACGGCTTCCCAGGAAAAGGTGGTGACATAAACGATTCTTTACTCTAATACTCCTCAATCTTTCACAAGCTGATCGACATTGGACAATATTAATTTATTTTCGTCATGCAGATACATAAGACCAAGAACATTCCTCCCATTTCTCAGAAACTCACATCTAGGAGGGCTGAACATCATATCATACTTCCACAAGATACTAAAACATTCGTTTGTATGCTTAACATGATTTCCGCATTGTCGACTCTTTATACGTATTCCTTGATGTTGACTTCCAAACATTCATCGATCGTATCCTTAAATATTAATCCACCTAGGTTGATACGTGCTTCCCTCATTCTTCAAATACGAAGGCATAATTATGAAACTCAAAATCGCACCTCGAATCTATCATCATGCCAACTCTCCATGTATTATTCAACTTTGGGACAACCAATGGGTTTGTGATCCAATATACGTATCTTACAAGCTCGATGAGTCATGCTTGCAACAAACTTCCAGCCTATTGATCAATTGTCTTTTCATTTTCAGGTGAGAACTTCTACCTCTTCTAATGAATCATTTTCAATCTCTTGTGACATCTCCATTTCAAAATGCTTTAATAACACACATGTTTCATCTGCTTATCGTTTTTTTTATACTTCCGAGAAGACCTCATCATTTGAATCCACTCATGTTTTCTGATAGAACATCCACAATCCAAACTGATTTCTTCGCACTAGAGCCTTCTATAGCGATTTGGCACATGATATTACAACAAGAATGTGGTGATAACTCCTGGTTCCCTTTCATCTTTCCGATACATGATGAGATAGGAAACTTCATCATCAAATGAAGCTTGGATACAATCGGCTCGAACAAATATAAAGCAATACTTTAGAATATCATTATAAGGGATGATAAGAAAATCCACCACTACGAATACCACCAATTACTTAATATTTTTTTATTTTCCAAAGATATTAGGAGAAAATAGATCCTTCGGGAGCAACAATTGTTCTCAAATCCGACTAACATAAAATGTAATGGCCGGGGCTTAATAGTTCAACTCAATAATGTCGTAGGTGAATTAAGAAATTAGGATCCATAAATATATATTTCCGGAAGAATACCGTTCCAAACGATCATTAAAATAAATTTGAAGAAGGGGAGTTCCATAAAAATAAATTTCCGAACGAATACCATTCCGGATAATTAAGACTATTCTGAACGAATACCATTTCGGATGATTAAGAACAACAATTAGATACATCATTCACGATATGTTCACTACTATCAATAATATGACAATCAAATAGAGTTTAATCCAATTTCCTTAGTCGAATAATGCTTTTTAACTGCAAATCCTCAAATAAAATTTCGAGGGTTGCAAAACTCTATTGGTTTTTGTTATAATCGCCATTATGTTAACTGTATGGTACCTCATTAAAACAGACCCACACGATCGAAATAAGGAGCTTTAATCGAAGAAGGCATGTAATATTTCTCAAACAACATGGAAACCAAGGTGAAACGGCCACTTCACGAAATGCTCAAATCTCCTTGAATGATGTGCAAAAGCCTCAGATAGTTCGTATTACCATTAAGAATGCATTAACCTTCGCTAGACTCTGAGTATCGAAACTTAAACCACCGAAGCCATAGATAACATGTCTGAAACATATAAAGAACTCAATAAAATTTCTTGATAGAATTCGATAGAGCAAAATAATATTCCGTGATATCAGTTTCTTCTAATTGATAACCATATAAATAGGCTCATAGCTGAAAATCGAAAAATTATGCATCATAGTCTTTGATAATGATATATTGCGCTCTTTCAAATATTCTTTAATCATGAACAAACTGAATNAAGAATACCGTTCCAAACGATCATTAAAATAAATTTGAAGAAGGGGAGTTCCATAAAATTAAATTTCCGGACGAATACCATTCTGGACAATTAATAAAATATATGAATTCGATGTCCCCTTCACGATATATAACTCCAAACAAGTAACCTTGATAGATAACTCCATAAAGGAATTTAGAATGATCAATTAATCACCAATGGCAGATACAGTGATGCTACGACTAATAACCAATTACTTGAAGTCCTTATAAATATTATTCCGGACGAATACCATTCCGTATAATTAAGACTATTCTGAACGAATACCATTTCGGATGATTAAGAACAACAATTAGATACATCATTCACGATATGTTCACTACTATCAATAATATGACAATCAAATAGAGTTTAATCCAATTTCCTTAGTCGAATAATGCTTTTTAACTGCAAATCCTCAAATAAAATTTCGAGGGTTGCAAAACTCTATTGGTTTTTGTTATAATCGCCATTATGTTAACTGTATGGTACCTCATTAAAACAGACCCACACGATCGAAATAAGGAGCTTTAATCGAAGAAGGCATGTAATATTTCTCAAACAACATGGAAACCAAGGTGAAACGGCCACTTCACGAAATGCTCAAATCTCCTTGAATGATGTGCAAAAGCCTCAGATAGTTCGTATTACCATTAAGAATGCATTAACCTTCGCTAGACTCTGAGTATCGAAACTTAAACCACCGAAGCCATAGATAACATGTCTGAAACATATAAAGAACTCAATAAAATTTCTTGATAGAATTCGATAGAGCAAAATAATATTCCGTGATATCAGTTTCTTCTAATTGATAACCATATAAATAGGATCATAGCTGAAAACTGAAAAATTATGCATCATAGTCTTTGATAATGATATATTGCGCTCTTTCAAATATTCTTTAATCATGAACAAACTGAAGGATGTTCTTTCGAATTCAAAATATTTTGATAAACACCGAGGAAGTAGATACCTAATAAATGCCCTCCCGGATGAATTCTTGCTCCGAGAAGGCTGAGTAATGATTTCGGCGACCGGGGGTTCTTCCGAACGTATTGATTGAGTCCCCGGTAATACATCACCCTCGTTTCTTCCAATTATCAGAGGGTTCGGCATTGTTATCGACCCTCGACAGTGAAAAATTGCTAAAATACTCTCTACATGATTTAATCTAAGAAAAAATTCAAAATTTATCCAATCTACCACTAAATATTTGCCGTAACGACTTCAAGGCACCCAAATTACGAAAATGACCCTAACATCAATTTATCCAGGAATCTTCCAAAAATATTGATAATGTCATTAGGAACTTTTATATGCGATTCTAGGGCCTATAAATTACGAAAACACAATATCCCCGGGGTGTCCGAAATATAAAATACCTCCAAAGTTACTTTATTTCAAAATATTCAGAATACATTGGAAGGCGCTCCATAAGATTATCGGGGTATCTAAATTACAAAAATATCCCCGTGCAATATCAATAGTGATCTTCATAGTTCATTGCAAAAATAATCATCCCTTTTAAATTCGTCGCTGTGGCAGAATATCAAACCAACAACTTCACATTTTTTGTGATATCTTTGCAATACTGTAAAATCAAATAGAAATGAACTCTAATAAACTCAAATGTCTTCAGTCTGAAGACTCAATTCCGACTCCACCAATCAAATAGAAAAGAACCATCGTGCTCCAAATTTGTAATATTATGAGCACATTGAACACAAAGCCATGAAACCATAATCCAAATGTAAAAGTGTTTAAATCATTATTTATCGTGATATAAGAAAATAAAACCGATAGAAAACTAAGATAATCTTCGTTCCATCAAGTGTCTGCTAAGTTCCCATTTGTTATGGTCCCTTTTTAGAGGGTACCAACAGTCCTCCGGTTCGTTCAACAAACGAACTCGGTTCTGATTTCTTTCAAGTATGGAAGACGATCAAAAGCTAAAAACAAAGTAGTGCACGGCGATATATAGTGAAAACCCCAAGAATTGGGGTGAAAACCACTCGACTAAGAGCTGATTATGCTCTTAGCCTGCTCACTAATGAAATAACTCAAAGTTTATACAAGAATGGCTAATGAAAATGACGAGGTACAGAAAGCGGTAAGAATTCCGGCAGGGTAACAGCCTGTTCTTCCGCGTCCAAAGGGTCCTGCTATCTCCGTCATCTGGCCCTGTATTTATAGAGTTCTTAGTGAGTGTAAATCACGCTCCGTAACCGCCTCTGACAGGTTTGTTAGAGGTTGTTATCGCGGGATGTAAAACGAGGCTGGGACCGAAGCGTGGTAAACGTGATCGGGCCCGAAGTGGGGTAAACGTGGGAAGGCCCGAAGCGTGGTAAACGTGAGTTGTAACTGCTCGGACCGATCCCAAGTGCCAGCTGGCCGATAACGCTTTATTTCGCTAAGGTCATCTTTGGTCGTTCAGTTGAACATCGGGCCGCTCTTTATTGGAGGTGTGGAATGGGCTATAAGGATTCATTTTCGCCATTTGGATTGGTCCAATCGTTGCTCGGCCTTACCCATCACAAGGTACCCGGTCCTAGAGTTCTCATCACTAGCCCCTCGGGCATGATTGCCAATCGCAGAGGTGATACAAGGCCGATCACATGATGTCTGCACATTCATGAGAACAAGGGACCGTACCTGTAAGTAGTGAGAGTCCAGGGGACCGAAGTTTGCCTTAGCGTATGGATCGATCTTGCTTAAGGGCTAACAACGTATATTTAAATCATATTTTATTTTCGTTATTCTTTAAATACTAATATCCCAACCCGCGCCTCTTCACCTTCGGTAGTTCAAGAGGCGTGATGAGTGCGTTCCGTACCGTCACAGTTTGGGGCAGTGTTACGTGGCGGCAGGTCATTGGCTGGGAGATTAATATTTAAATCGGGATTTAGGGCACTGTTTCTCCTCATCGTCATTTTTGCGAAGAGAAAATCGCAGCAAGTTCTTGTGCCAAAAATTGCTCTCTCGTCCAACCCTCTTCCAACTCGTTTTTGTTAAGGTATACTTTCATGGCTCCCCATAAAACGCGTTATCCTTCTATGTCTGAGTTAGACATTGAGGAATTTAGGTCTAAGTTTTCAATCCCGGCACATTACTCCATCTAGAAGGGACGGGAAGACATTCCCTGTTTCCTTCCGGCGGAGATGAATGTGCCGGCGTCTGCTATTCCGGTTAGCTACGCCTATTTAAAGTGCGGGCTTCTTTTTCCGCTACATCCTTTCGTAGAGGCCGTGCTTAAAGAAATCCACTGCCCCACTTTTGAGTTATTCCCGGGCAGTTACGTATATATTATAGAGTTCATTTTTTATTGTCATCAACAGAATCGGGCCCCAACCTTAGAACACTTCTCTAACCTGTTCTTGGTTGGGTCCCGAAAGGGAAAAGGTCTGTTGGGGTGTCGTAAGTTGTACTATATAGCGGTGCGCACCAAAGAGTGCGCAATTGTAGATAAAGAGGAGTCTCTTCATGCGTGGGAGGCTTGTTATGTGTGGATGACAGTTCCGAAAGAGGATCTGTTGAAAGTATGTCCACGCATAACTCACCCACGCATAGGGCAATTGGACTGAAGCAGGTTCAACCCCTCCCGCACGGACACCGCAAACATTCTTGCGTTGTTCCCTCCTCCCGAAGCACGCCTTAAGCGAATAGATCTGCTTCGGGAGAGAAGATTAATAGAGATGGGTGTTGCGGGTAGGACCGGAGCCCCAGCCCCAAAGGGGGTTGTATCTTCTAGTTCAGATTCAGATCCATCAGAAGGATCGGGTATGAAATAGTATTTATGTTTTAATCTTTCTTGATCCTTATGTATTTGTTTTGCAGATTCAACTGAGACGATGTCGAGCGCCCATTTTAAACGTATGGCAGCTACTTCGGTCCGTCTTTCTGAGGGACAAAGGGAAGCATCGGGCAGCGCCGAAGCAAGTGAATCGGCAACGGGGGGCACGGTGGTCCCTTCGGGGTCAGGGAACCCCCTGATCCAAACAACCAGCGCGGGCACATTGACCCTTCGCTGCACCGGGCAGTCCTCAAGTGGAGAGGGGCATGCGTTTCGGGTATTTGGAGTTGTAGAGGAGGTGATAAAGGCTCGGATTCGTTCTTTGAGCCTATCCAGCCTCTATCAAATCGGTAATAGCTCTTTTATTAACGCTAAGACTATTACTTTGTTGAGCCTAGCAACTCCGGTCCCCAACAAGGGGATTGTTTTGAAGGAACCTGGGCAGGGCCAGAAGACCAACTCCGATTGGGGAGTTGCTTTGGACCTGTTGAACAGGTTCAGCAAGGGGAGGAAGTTATCCTCCTGGCGGAGTGCCTTTGTGAAGGACTTCCGCCTTTTTGGGGAGCAGAAAACAGATGACGTTCAAGCGGACGTATCTGGGGAAGATATCATGGAAAGCTTCATTGACCTCACATCTAAGGTAACTTTTAGTTAACCTAGAGGCCCGAAGTGTTATTCTTAACCATGTATTATCTTTTGCAGATGTTGAGGAAAGCTTTTACAACGGCTATCACCATGGAGAAATACCAAGGTGATAGCGTTGTGTCCCAGAAAGTTCAAGACCAACTTGACCTTGCGAAAAGGCAAGTTGAGATCAAGCATGGGGAATTGGTCACGGTACGGGAGGACCGTGACTGATTGGACAATGAGCTGCTAAGAGCAGGGACGGAGGTCTCGCTCTTAGCAGATAAAGTCACTGAGCTAGAGAAGGTGGGGGAAGTAGCTCAGGGGCGAATAAACGACCTGGAGGCCAAGCTGCAGGCCAAAGATGAAGAAATTAACCAAGTCCAAGGTCGGGCCCAGGAGAAGAGGAATAAGCTGAACGAGCTTCTCCTTCGGGCCCAGGAAGAAAAAGCGGNTACGTGGCGGCACGTCATTGGCTGGGAGATTAATATTTAAATCGGGATTTAGGGCACTGTTTCTCCTCATCGTCATTTTCGCGAAGAGAAAATCGCAGCAAGTTCTTGTGCCAAAAATCGCTCTCTCGTCCAACCCTCTTCCAACTCGTTTTTGTTAAGGTATACTTTCATGGCTCCCCATAAAACGCGTTATCCTTCTATGTCTGAGTTAGACATTGAGGAATTTAGGTCTAAGTTTTCAATCCCGGCACATTACTCCATCTGGAAGGGACGGGAAGACATTCCCTGTTTCCTTCCGACGGAGATGAATGTGTCGGCGTCTGCTATTCCGGTTAGCTACGCCTCTTTAAAGTGCGGGCTTCGTTTACGCTACATCTTTTTGTAGCGGCCGTGCTTAAAGAAATCCACTGCCCCACTTTTGCGTTATTCCCGGGCAGTTACGTATATATTATAGCGTTCCTTGTTTATTGTCACCAACAGAATCGGGCCCCAACCTTAGAACACTTCTTTAACCTGTTCTTGGTTGGGTCCCGAAAGGGAAAAGGTCTGTTGGGGTGTCGTAAGTTGTACTATATAGCGGTGCGCACCAAAGAGTGTGCAATTGTAGATAAAGAGGAGTCTCTTCATGCGTGGGAGGCTTGTTATGTGTGGATGACAGTTCCGAAAGAGGATCTGTTGAAAGTATGGCCACGCATAACTCACCCACGCATAGGGCAATTGGAACGGAGCAGGTTCAACCCCTCCCGCACGGACACCGCAAACGCTCTTGCGTTGTTCCCCCCTCCCGAAGCATGCCTTAAGCAAATAGATCTCCTTCGGGAGAGAAGATTAATAGAGATGGGTGTTGCGGATAGGACCGGAGCCCCAGCCCCGAAGGGGGTTGTATCTTCTAGTTCAGATTCAGATCCATCAGAAGGATCGGGTATGAAGTAGTATTTATGTTTTAATCTTTCATGATCCTTATGTATTTGTTTTGCAGATTCAACTGAGACGATGGCGAGCGCCCGTTTTAAACGTATGGTAGCTACTTCGGTCCGTCCTTTTGAGGGACCAAGGGAAGCATCGGGCAGCGCCGAAGCAAGTGAATCGGCAACGGGGGGCACGGTGGTCCCTTCGGGGTCAGAGAACCCCCCGATCCAAACAACCAGCGCGGGCACATTGACCCTTCGCCGCACCGGGCAGTCCTCAAGCGGAGAGGGGCCTGCGTTTCGGGTATTTGGAGTTGTAGAGGTGGTGATAAAGGCTCGGATTCGTTCTCTGAGCATATCCAGCCTCTATCAAATTGGTAATAGCTCTTTTATTAACGCTAAGACTATTACTTTGTTGCTGCAGGGAGCCGTTCCCGTGGAGAAGGTTCTCCCCGGTCCTCAGCTTAAGCCGAACGTCTCCCTGCCGCCGGTCCCCTTGGGAAAAGGGAAGAGGGTGACCGAAGTAGAAGCCTCGCAGGAGCCGAACAGGCTGAAGAAGGGAGGCCGCGCTCCGGTCCCCAACAAGGGGATTGTTTTGAAGGAACATGGGCAGGGCCCGAAGACCAACTCCGATTGGGGAGTTGCTTTGGACCTGTTGAAAGGGTTCAGCAAGGGGAGGAAGTTATCCTCCTGGCGGAGTGCCTTTGTGAAGGACTTCCGCCTTTTTGGGGAGCAGAACCCAGATAACGTTCAAGCGGACGTATCTGGGGAAGATATCATGGAAAGCTTCCTTGACCTCACATCTAAGGTCACTTTTAGTTAACCTAGAGGCTCCAAGCTTTATTCTTAACCATGTATTATCTTTTGCAGATGTTGAGGAATGCTTTTACAACGGCTATCACCATGGAGAAATACCAAGGTGATAGCGTTGTGTCCCATAAAGTCCAAGACCAACTTAACCTTGCGAAAAGGCAAGTTGAGATCAAGCATGGGGAATTGGTCACAGTACGGGAGGACCGTGACCGATTGGACAATGAGCTTCTAAGAGCAGGGACGGAGGTCTCGCTCTTACCAGATAAAGTCACTGAGCTAGAGAAGGTGGGGGAAGTAGCTCAGGGGCGAATAAACGACCTGGAGGCCAAGCTGCGGGCCAAAGACGAAGAAATTAACCAAGTCCAAGGTCGGGCCCAGGAGAAGAGGAATAAGCTGAATGAGCTTCTCCTTCGGGCCCAAGAAGAAAAAGCGTCCTTGGATGAGGAGTTGACGAGGGCCCGCACTTCGTCTGAAGGTTCGGTTCGGGAGGCGGTTCTGGGGTTCGCTCAGTCCCCGTTGTTGTTCGCTTTAGCGGATAACATACATGGGGTTTACACTGCGACGTATCTGGATAACATGCGAGAGCAGGTTATCCAGACGTTCGGGATTTCCCCTTCGGACGAGCGATGGAAGATGATCGAGCCACTGGAGAAGGATGGCAAGTTCCAGGTCATTCCAACTATGGAAGAGCCTGTGCTGGAGGAGGACCCTTTCTTCTATCTCTTTGAAGAGATGGAGAAAGCGGTCAACCAGAAGGTGGCTGATCAAGAGGAAGAGTTGAAGCAGCTCGCCGAACGGACCGAACCCCAGGAGCCCGAAGCAGAGGACCAAGAGGAGGGGCAGATTAGTTAGATATTACTTTGCATCTGCCATTCTTTTTGTTTAATATAAAATTTTCCTCCCTTTTCCTTCAGCTTTAGTTGTTTTGATTACCAGAGTGAACTGATATAACTAACTTTGGAATAAACTAATAAGTTTTAACTTAACGAAGTAGTTCATCTTAACTTCAGAATAAATTACTAAGTATAAGATCGGGGACACTTATATGGTGTCAACCATCGGTTCCAGACGTTATATTTAGTTTATTTACGTCAATTTTGATCGGATCAGTCGTTTTACATGGTGTATGGGTCACTCTTATTCCGTCCTTGGAATCATTACTTAATTGAATAGGCATAGTCTGCGTCAATTATGAGTTTTTACGGGCTTTCGCAGAACCTTGGTTCTAATAAAGTCCCTTAGGTTTCACTAGCTAAGCTTGGCTCACAAAACGTCTTATGTTAGGACCGATCTTATGTTTCGATATGCTGACTATCATTCCTTTCGTTGTAGCAGATTTCGCAGGTACAAAAGACCATCCCTAAGGACTGAATGCCGTTGGAGTGAATGTCTTAGTTCGTAATGAGTTCTGGGAGAATCACGACTCATCCATGGGGCTAGGCAAGTACATGAGCATCTGACTCGTCAGAGCGGTCACTGCAACTTGGGAACCTTGCGGACAAGAAGCTTCGGTCACCAGTCCAGATTCGTCCTAAGCTTACACAACTCCAAGATCGGTCCATCATTCTATTAGAAATAGTTAACTTTTGTACTTCCTTGTTTGCCACTTACGTTTAATGGAATGTTTTTTATTGAGTCAAACACATTAATCGAAAATTCATAAGAAGTATCGTCTTAGATTCATGACATTCCAAGTTCGGGGGACCTCTATATCATCCAATGTTTCAAGTTTATACGCACCTGACTCCATTTTCGCCGATATGCGATACAGTCCCTCCCAATTTCTGTCCAGCTTTCCAACATTCCTCTGCACCTTAATGCTTCTAAGGACGAGGTCGTCTTCAAAGAATTCCCTTGGGAGGACTCGTTTGTTATGGGCCCGTTCCTTATTCCGCTGGTAAGCACGCATCCGTGCATAAACTACATCTTTTTTCTTTGACCATCTCGAGGTCCAATAATCTCCTTTCACCGTTCATATGCTCATCGTATTGAGATATATGATGTGATCGGATGGCAACCTCCACCGGGCTAACGGCTTCGGTCCCATACACCAATGAGAAAGGTGATTCCTGGGTTGTTGAGCGAGGTGTAGTTCGGTATGCCCATAGGACCTCATAGATGTGTTCAGGCCATTTACCCCCGAAATCTTCAAACTTGGTTTTCAGTCCTTTTAGGATAACCTTGTTAGATTCCTCCTTAAGTCCGTTGGTTTGGGGATGAGCCACTGATGAGAAATGCTGGGTGTAATAGCCGAGAAAAAAGGTATGTCGAAACAAATAGTAGGGAATGTAACGGTAAAGTCTAGACGAGAGATAATGAGAGATACGGGAACGAAAGAACGTAAAAGGGAACGAAGAATAGAAATGTAAAGTAAAAGATAAAAAGGGGTCAAAAGTAAAGGAAGTAGGGGTCAAAGTGTGAATTAGAAAAGTTAGGATGTTTATAAATAGGAGTGAGGAGGCCAAAAAACGGGTTAATCATCATTAAGACCCGAAAATCCGAAAATTCCCTCAAAGAAGGAAATTATCGCGAAAATCTCCAAGGATCAAAATTATTGCGAAAAAGTTGATGGCAAGAATTGTCGCGAAAATCTTGAAGAAGGAAAATTATCGCGAAAATCTCCAAGGCACAAAATTATCGGGAAAAAGTTGAAGGCAAGAATTGTCGCGAAAATGTTGAAGGCAAGAATTGTCGCGAAAATTTACAAAGGCAAAATTGTCGCGAAAATTCATGAAGAGTAAAATTGTCGCGGATTTCCCGTAAGGCATAAATTATCGCGGATTTCATCCCAGTGCAATATTGTCGCGAATTTTAACCCTATGGTATTATTATCGCGAATTTCAGGTATTAATACTAAGTTTGAGTGTTTTCGTTACGTCCCGAAGTCGGATCGTGGGAGGAAAAGTACACGTGAGGTCTACGGTAACCACATAGTTAACAATAAGATGATAACGTCAGAATTCGAATAATTAAGACCTGTTATGAAATGCAGGGGAAGCACGGGAAGATTATAATACGCTAAAGCAAACGGTAAGCGGAGTGAACACAATATAGTAAGGGAAGGTTCAGACTTA
>RWGZ01001041.1:240651-316021 GCA_009725065.1 Utricularia reniformis | reverse complement strand
CACGTGGATATATTCGCATGGACCCCGGACGATGTTCCGGGGATTGACCGATCCGATAGTGAACATCGGATCAACACCGAGCCTGGAACGAAGCCTGTTAGGCAGAAAATGAGACGCTCTTCTCCAGAAAAAATCTAGATTATCCGGGCTGAGGTGAATAAATTGCTACGGTCGGGATTCATCAGAGAAATCCACTATACTGAATGGGTTGCAAACCCAGTAGTGGTCTCCAAACCAGATGGGAAATGGCGAATGTGCATCGACTTTACCGATGTTAACAAAAGCTGTGAATCGGACCCTTTCCCTTTGCCGCATATCGACCGACTGGTAGACGATGTGTCTGGTAGCACCATGATGAGTACCATGGATGCTTAATCTGGGTACCATCAGATCTTCCTTGCTGAAGAAGATCAGAAGAAACCATCATTCATGACCGAAGATGGCGTTTACTGTTATGCGGTTATGTCATTCGGTCTCAAAAATGCTGGAGCAACATATCAAAGGTTGGTCAATAGGATCTTTAGAGAATTGATCGGCCATATAATGGAAGTTTATGTTGACGATATGATTGTTAAATCTATGAATGATGAAGACCACCTTTCTTATTTGTCTCGTTGTTTCGAAGTATGCCGAAAATATAAGCTTAAACTAAATCCAAACAAATGATGCTTCGGGATCCGAAGCGGAAAGTTTCTAGGATATTACGTTTCAGAGAAAGGCATAGAGGTTAACCCTGAAAAGGTGCAAGCTATCATTGATTTGCATCCTCCAAGAAACAAGAGAGAATTTCAGAGGCTCACTGGCCGACTCGCCGCACTAAGCAGGTTTATCTCAAAATCCACAGATCGGGCTCTACCTTTTTTCAGAGTGCTAAGAAAAGCGAAGAATGCGATCGGGCCTTCTCTGAGCTGAAGACTTATTTAAGTACTCTCTCGGTGATGGTAAGTCCAACTTGTGATGAACCTTTGGGGTTGTATCTCGTTGTATCAGAAGTTGCCGTCAGCGCAGCTCTAGTAACCATCCGAGACGACATTCATAGACCTGTTTATTATGTCAGCCATTCTCTGGTATCTGCTAAAACCAGATATTCCACCTTGGAAAAATTCATGCTAGCTTTGAAAAAAACTATATCCAAGTTGAAACATTATTTTGAAGGCCGAACGGTCTATGTTTATACGGATCAACCTCTGAAGGTGGTCCTTAAACAGAAGGATTTGAATGAGAGATTGACAAAATAGGCTATCAAACTCAGCGCTATGTATCTGGAAATCCTGCCCCGAAGGGCGATCAAAGCTCAGGTCCTAGCCGACTTTGTGGTTGAAATGATCCGATCGGCCATATATCTTAACCAAGAGGATGATCGATGGACGATCCACGTAGATGGGTCGACCTTCGGAGGAAGAGGAGCGGCCATTACCCTAACAACGGTACAAGATGACCTTATTCATTCCGCAGTTAAATTTTCCTTTGTTGGAACAAATAATGTGGTAGAATATGAGGTCGTGTTATCATGAATGACCTTGGCTCGAAAAATGGGAGTTAGCAGAGTGCGAATGTTCTCAGACTCGAAGTTAGTAGTAGAATAGTTCGCAGGGAGATTTGAGACTCATGACCCGATGATGAAGCTATATTGTGCCAAAGTTCTGGAATTATCAAAGAAATTCAGTGAGTTTTCTCTTGACGACGTGCCACAAGAGCAAAACAAGGTTGCCGATACACTCGCCAGATTGGTCGCAGGCATACCTGACATAGAGCCAAACACTATTTCGGTCCACATTCAGGACCGACCTTCGTCGAGATATCAGTGACCGAATAGTCTGTTGAAGAGATCGAGACTCTATGCCACGAACTCCACGGCTTGAATATTAATGCTACTGAATCTCCGGGGGAACCCAATTGGATGAATCCCTTTATTAAATACCTTTCAAACGGCTATCTCCCTGAAGACAAGTCCGAAGCCAAAAAGATAGAAGTCCGGGCTAAGAGATTTATCTTGGTTGACGGACGCTTGTTTAAAAAGAGTTTTGAGGGCCCGCTTCTGCGCTGCTTATCCCCTATTGAGGCTGAAGCCGTCATGATTTATGTTCAAGAAGGGATATGCGGAATTCATTCAGGGGCTCGATCTTTATACCACCGCATTATTAGAGCTGGATATTTTTGGTCAACGTTGCTTGCAGATGCCAAGATATACACTAAACGTTGTGACATATGTCAATACCATGCTCCGATTCCACAATTGCCTGGGGCTCCCTTATCGGTTACCCCACTGCCTTGTACGTTTGACAGATGGGGGATTGATATCCTCGGATCTTTTCCTTTGCAATAGGGCAAATAAAATTTTGTATTGTAGCGGTGGAGTATTACTCGATATGGATTGAAGCAGAAGCAGTAGCCATCATCTCAAAGAAGGTGGTCAATCACTTCTTATGGAGAAATATCGTGAGTCGCTTCGGGGGTTCCCCGAGCGCTCATATCAGATAATGGGACTCAGTTCCGTGGAAAGAGCATACGGGATCTATGCACCAAGTTGGGCATCATCCAACATTTCTCATCAGTAGCCCACCCCCAAACTAATGGACTTATAGAGGTATCTAACAAGGTTATCCTAAAAGGATTGAAGACCAAGTTAGAAGATTTCGTAGGTAAATGGCCTTAACACATCTATGAGGTCTTTTGGGCATACCGAACTACACCTCGCTCAACAACCCAGGAATCACCATTCTCATTGGTGTACGGGACCGAAGCTGTTAGCCCGGTGGAGGTTGCCATCCGATCACCTCGGATATCTTAGTATGATGAGCATATGAATGGTGAAAGGAGATTATTGCATCTCGAGATGATCGATGAAAAGAGAGATGCAATTTACGCACGGATGCGTGCTTATCAACGAACTATGGAACTGGCCCATAACAAACGAGTCCTCCAAAGGGAATTCTTTGAAGGCGATCTCGTCCTCAAAAGCATTAAAGTGTAGAGGATTGTTGGAAAGTTGGATAGAAATTGGGAGGGACCGTATCGAATATCAAAGAAATTGGAATCAGGTGCGTATAAACTTGAAACATTGGACGGTATCGAGGTCCCCCGAACTTGGAGTGTCATGAACTTAAGGCGATATTTCTTGTAAACTTTCGATTAACCAGTTTGACTTAATAAACGTACATTCCTTTAAGCATAAGCCGAAAACAATTAAGTACAAAACGAAGTGTAAATACGAGGAAATGAATACATAAGAAAATGACAACTAAATGCCACTAGTTTATTTGTTCGTTTACAATGAACACGAAAAAATCCAATAAAAACGCACAACATTCACAAATAAATACAAAAAAAAACGAAATGCAAATGAGAGGAAATGCACTACTAGCTTCGAATCATGTAATGAAAACAAATTTCAGAAACTAGGCAACGCGAATTGTATGCGAGGCAACACAAATATTTAATAAACGAAGCAACACAAATATAAGAAACATTCATACCCTTTTTGTCGAAAAAAACTTCAAGAATCCGAAAAAACGAACAACATTCATGCCCAAACATTTATACATCTTTTATTGAAAGAAAACTTCAAAAATCAGAAAAAACGCACAACATTCATACCTCTTTTATCGAAAAAAACTTCAAAAATCCAATAAAACGCACAACATTCATACTTGTATTATCGAAAAAAAAACTTTGAAAATCCGTAAAAACGCACAACATTCATGCCCAAACATTCATACCTCTTTTATCGAAAAAAAAACTTCAAAAATCCGAAAAAACGCACAACATTCATAACTGTTTTATCGAAAAAAATACTTCAAAAGTCCGAAAAAATGCACAACATTCATACCTCTTTTGTCGAAAAAAAACTTCAAAAATCCAAATAAACACACAACATTCATGCCAAACATTCATACCTCTATTATCGAAAAAAAAAATCGAAAATATGAAAAAACGCACAACATTCATGTCCAAACATTCATACCTCTTTTATCGAAAAAAAACTTCAAAAATCCGAAAAAAAGCACAACATTAATGCCCAAACACTCATACTCTTTTATTGAAAAAAAAACTTCAAAAATCCGAAATAACGCACAACATTCATGCCCAAACATTCATACCTCTTTTATAGAAAAAAAACTTCAAAAATTAGAAAAAACGCACAACATTCATACCTTTTTATCGAAAAAAAACTTCAAAATCCAAAAAAACGCACAACATTCATACATGTTTTATCGAGAAAAAAAACTTCTAAAATCCGTAAAAACGCACAACATTCATGCCCAAACATTCATACCTCTTTTATCGAAATAAAAAACTTCAAAAATATGAAAAAACGCACAACATTCATACCTCTTTTATCGAAAAAAAACTTCAAAAATCCGAAAAATGCACAACATTCATGCCCAAACATTCATACCTCTTTTGTCGAAAAAAACTTCAAAAATCCGATAAAACGCCAACATTCATACCTCTTTATCGAAAAAAAAACATCGAAAATCCGAAAAAATGCACAACATTCATGCCCAAACATTCATACATCTTTTATCGAAAAAAACTTCAAAAATCCGAAAAAACGCACAACATTAATGCCCAAACACTCATACCTCTTTTATCGAAAAAAAAAACTTCAAAAATCCTAAATAACGCACAACATTCATGCCCAAACACTCATACCTCTTTTATCGAAAAAAAACTTCAAAAATCCGAAAAAACGCACAACATCCATGCCCAAACTGTCATACCTCTTTTATCGAAAAAAACTTCAAAATCTGAAAAAACGCACAACATTCATGCCCAAACATTCATACCTCTTTTATCGAAAAAAAACTTCAAAAATTCGAAAAAACGCACAACATTCATTCCCAAACATTCATACCTCTTTTGTCGAAAAAAAATTTCAAAAATCCGAAAAAACGCACAACATTCATACATCTTTTATCAAAACAAAAAACTTCAAAAATCCGAAAAATGCACAACATTCATACCTCTTTTGTCGAAAAAAACTTCAAAAATCCGAAAAAACGCACAACATTCATGCCTCTTTTGTACTCTAAATATTTTAGAATTTATTAGGGCGAATAGTATGCGAGGAAGACGAAACTTTAACCCCAAAGTGACGATTAAGAAAGCAAATTCCCAAACAAAGTAGTAGCTGTTTCTTGTCGAAAACCAAATTCAAAAATCCGAAAAAACGCACAATATTCATACCTCTTTTGTACCTTAAACAGAGCAACGCGATTGGTATGCGAGGAACACGAAAGTTGAACCTGAATGTGGCGAAAAAGAAGACATGCCCAAGAATGTAGCGGCCGTTCTCCTGTACCCTAATCCCAAAATAAGCTTTAATCTTGTAACCTAACGGGGTGAGTTAACGGAAAAATAATTTCAGGGACTACAAATACCAAATGTTTATACGATTGGGGACTTGTTTTGGTAATATGTGGAATAAACAATGACCTGTTTTGATATATTAAAATTATGGGGACTAATAACGAACTTTGGGGATCCAATCTGCCTGATCTCGCAAACTATGTGATATTGTCTGGGGTTATTTATGTAATTATGATAACCCCGGGGCTCGTCTGATGTGGCTAAAGGGTATTTTTGAATTTCTCTTGTATTTATTGAGTGATGTGATTTCGGGGATATTCTCGTAATTTTGCCATGTTGGGCCCCCATATGAGGATTATGATGGTGTTTTGAGCGGTTTTGGATGATTTCGGTCGGAAATGATATCATTGGTATTTTCGTAATTTGACACTCGGAGAGCTCGTTGGAGACAATGAGCTCGTTTGGATGATATTTTTGGCTATCCCCTAAGCATTTGAAGACAATGAAGTGGTAAAGAATATTCCCGGGTATTTTCGATCGGGGTACAATGAAGTGGTAAATAACATTACGTGTTATTCATGTTCGATCGGGGTACATTTTTGAAGTTCCGGATGCTATGAAACTTATTCCGGTTCCATTGTGTATTTTCTAAGTGAGTTGGGCTAATTTGATTAGGACTGAGATTTTGGACCCTAAGTTGACTTATTGGACCGAGTTTTTCTATAAATACAAGACCCTAGACCCAGAAAAGGGTTCACACTCTTGGCACGCTTCCCAACTCTCCCGAATTATCGAGTTTATCCCCGAGTCGCAACTTTTTGCCAAAAAGTCACGAGACCCCTTATTGAATCCCATGACTTGCGACATTATGCTCAAAAAGTCGTGAGAACACACTTATAGGCTCGTAGTCGCGAAATTTCGTCATATGGACACCCGACTCGCGACTTTTCATCACTTAGGCCATGTAGTCGCCACATTGTGCATGTAGTCGCGACATTGTGTCAAAATGTGGCGACTAGCATCCCCATCCGCGAGATTTTGTATGGATTCGCGAGATTTTGCATGGACTCGCGACATTGTGGCGAAAAGTCGCGAGTACCCTCATTTCGGGCGCGACGGAGTGAATTCGATCGTTTTTCGTACCATTTTCATTCGGATTATCATTATCCATTGATTGTACTTGTGACCTATGCTTATTATAGTAGATACCAAGGTAGAGCTATGCTCTCCCGAGGACGTAAGCTCACGCATTGTGTGCCCAACCTCATATATCGATCGTGTCCCCACAATAATTAAATTCCGAATAATTAAAAAATTGACTGATCTAAGAATAAACAAACGCTCTAAAATATTTTTAGACGAGATCATTTTGGCGCTGTCCGTGGGGACCCGAGACTTAATCCCATTGAGAGCTCTTGTGTTGAGCTTGGAGCTTGTTATATATTGCGATGATACGAGATTCTTAATATGAGAGTGATATAGATGATGAAAGTGTACCGTATTGCAACATTTATGTGATAGAAGACAAGATGAATGATATTTTACGAGGAACCTTATCAGTGCCATAGGAAGAGTCCTTAGTAGTGGGAACATCTAACCAACCCTCGGAGCGGGATTTCATACGGAGGGGATATATTTATGAGTGCTTCGAAAAATTATTATATGGAGTGAATATATGCCGAGGCATGCCAGAGGAATGAAGGGGTTCCAAAAAAAAAAAATTTCGGCATTGCTTAAATTTCATGGGAGGCTCCATTTTATGTCTACAATCACATGGTAATGTGACGGTGTAATATTTTTACGTGTCGGATTTGGGTGTCATTTTACTATTCCATTTCGGTCCATTTATCGAAAATTTGGGATATTTTGAATGATTCAAAGGATTTCACTCTATAGCAGGGATATATTGGAGGTCAATATGGTGCTCGGTTATAAAGAAGATGGGTATATGGCGAACATACTTGATACATTTACTTACCTCCGCTTGCCAGAGTGATTATCCTTCACAAGATCGGCCTATATTGAAATGCATAAGGATCTCCTCAGCATTGAATCTTGATATCCATGTCAGTTTGATGAACTTCAATGACGTTGATCTAGTCTAAAAATATTTTGGGTATTTATTTTTAGATCAGTCAATTTATAATTAATTTGAAATTAGGTTGTTGTGGGGACACGAGCGATATACGAGGTTGGGCCCACAATGTGCGGGCTTACGTCCTCGGGAGAGCGAAGCTCTACCTTGGTTTTCAGTATAATAATCAAGCGGTACAAATACAATGAGATGATAACGACAATACTGGCGAAAACGGCTCGAGAAACGATCAAATCTGCAGTCACGTTCCACTGGACGCGAGTGAATAGTGCAGACAGACAGGCTGGTCGCGACCAATGCGGTTCGGCGCGAGGAAGGCACTGTTCGCGAGGGGTGATCACTGGTCGCGACTTGTGATGATNGGATGCTATTGTGAATTATCTAATCAAGAGAGAATTGCCCACCGACGAAGGCGAGGCCCGAAGAACTATGCAAAGAGCTACCAATTTTGTCTATGTGGATGAAAAGCTGTATAAGAAGAATTTTGGAGGCCCATATCTCCAATGTTTGTCCCCAGTACAGGTGATCTAGTCTAAAAATATTTTGGGTATTTATTTTTAGATCAGTCAATTTATAATTAATTTGAAATTAGGTTGTTGTGGGGACACGAGCGATATACGAGGTTGGGCCCACAATGTGCGGGCTTACGTCCTCAAGAGAGCGAAGCTGTACCTTGGTTTCCACTATAATATTCGGAGAATACAATTACAATGAGATGATAATGACGATACGGGCGAGAACCGCTCGAAAAACGATCAAATCTGCAATCACGTTCCACTGGACACGAGTGAACAGTGCAAAGCCAGGCTGGTCGCGACCAACGCGAGAGGTACTGTTCCCGACCAAAGCAGGTAACGATTGGTCGCGGATAGTGATGTTAGGTGATCCGTCGCGGCAGGAGCCACCGGTCGCGACTATGCTGTTTGGTCGCGAGTGGGCGCTTGGTCGAGGGTCTGAACAAGCGGTCGCGACTAAGAGCGTTTGGTCGCGAGTCGGGGGTCAGGTTCTGCCTTGGGAAGTGTGAAAAAGTCCGAACCCCTTCTCAATGCCTTGAGGCTCCTATTTATACAGAAATCCAGCCCAAAACCCACTCACTTGACCCCATAAGCCTAATTCACTTCACTTAGACCAACGCGAGAGGTACTGTTCGCGACCAACGCAGGTAACGATTGGTCACGGATTGTGATGATAGGTGATCCGTCGCGGCAGGAGCCACCGGTCGCGACTATGCTGCTTGGTCGCGGGTCTGAACAAGCGGTCGCAACTAAGAGTGTTTGGTCGCGAGTCGGGGGTCAGGTTCTGCCTTGGGAAGTGTGAAAATGTTCGAATCCTTTCTCAATGCCTTGAGGCTCCTATTTATAGAGAAATGCAGCCCAAAACCCACTCACTTGAGCCCATAAGCCTATTTACTCCACTAAGCCCAAAAATAATTAAATATTCCAAATTGCAATATAATAAATACCATGTTGATGACGAAGCTTCGGGAACCACTTCGGACAAGATATTAGTCGGGAATACGATCAGAAATTTCCCGAGAACTTCGTATATTGGTCCTTTACCTTTAGATAGCGAATACGCAACCACATAACATCATTGCACCTGACCGGTGCACTCCCGGGTAAAAAATGACGATAATACCCCTGGCCCGGTCCGGGGCCGAAATGACCCGAAACACCTCAAAATGCTTGCAGAGACTTTATATGGGGCCCAGCAAGCCAGAATTACGAGAATACCACTTGAGAATGCCATCCGATAANCAGCCCAAAACCCACTCACTTGAGCCCATAAGCCTAGTTCACATCACTTAGCTCAAAATAATTAAATATTCCACACCATAATATAATAAATACCATGTTGACCCCGAAGCTTCGGGAACCACTCCGGACAAGATATTAGTCGGGAATACGATCAGAAATTTCCCGAGAACTTCGTATATTGGTCCTTTGCCTTTAGATAGCGAATACGCAGCCATATGACATCATTGCACCTGATTGGTGCACTCCCGGGTGGCAAATGACGAAAATACCCCTGGCCCGGTCCGGGGCCTAAATGACCCGAAACATCTCAAAATGCTTGCAGAGACTTTATATGGGGCCCAGCAAGCCAGAATTGCGAGAATACCACTTGAGAATGCCATCCGATAAAAATATGAAAATTCCGAAAATACCGAAAATACCAATAACCACGTTGGACGAGCCCCCGGGTAAGGATAAATACAAGAGAATATACCCGGGTAATATCAGACGTGACCATGTACTTTTGCCGAATATTTGGAAGAGTCTATTCTCCAATAGTTCAATTAGTTGCCGATGTTTTCTACCATTTCATATTGAGATTCAAATATAGGTTATTATTCGGAATGACATAACTATTCTTCGGAGAGGTCGTATGGTTTTCTAACCGTTTTGTGGTGGTTGTGTGTATTGCTTGGAGCACTTGTGAGACACGTGAACCTCACATGGAAAATGAGCGGATGCGTAGTTGCATTGGAGGAATTTGGTCACGTGTTGCTTGATTGTATACATGTGTACAAAATGGTTGGCGAGAATGTTTGTTGCGGAAAGTTGTAAGTTCCAAGTCAACACGATTTACCGATTACATAAGAGAGATAAGAGGTTACATGAGTACATGAGAATTGTCTTGGGGAAGTGTTCAATGCTATGCGAGTGCATGCATGGTTGCAAAACAACATGAGGACATTATTTCCCAAGGAAACGATATGGTGGATATGTAATGGCACCATCTTACGACGTCATCATTGTCTCACCGGCCAATAGCAATAATATGATCATGATCGTGTTTTCGATCCGAGATCATCCATGGGATACGATTTTGAAGTTTTGAAAGATTATGACAAGTTTTATACTACGTTTCGACAGCGATAATGTAAGAAATAAAGTTCGTAGCAAATAAGAGGTTATGGAGAACACGAGACGAGTTGATCGTCGTAATATCTAGAGGATCTACCGTAGAATATGGAAGAGTTTGGCCTAACGAGTACACCGTATATTAAGGAAATGAAAGAATGTATACTTATAATTCTTGATCTTGAACAGAAGAAAGGTGGATCCCTTATATACGCCCGCCCCTCTATTACAAGCACCGACACCAGGGACTCATGAGTCCCAAGTATTTTGTCATATTTTAATTACAGTTCCGATTGGTGTCCTATGTTGATTGGTTTTTGGAGAACGATTAGCTTGATGAGTTGAGTTATACAGTGGAAGGAATGCCCAAGATCGAGGTCGAGGAAGTTGACTTGAATATTCAACCCGAGAACACAACCACTCTCCCTAATAACGATTTAACATGACCTGAGGAAAGACGACATGAGTATGGAGGAGCTTACTTAGTATGTACTCAATTTGTTCGGGATTCTAGATCAGTGTGAAAGAGGCAAATTAACGATGTGGGTTTTTCTAGTTTTGAGTTATCAACGGGGTTTTTCGGTTATCCATTCGTGAAGAGTGTATACAGCTATCGAGCATATTCCATACATTATGTCGGTTACTTTGGTGGTTTAAGGTTCAAGGCTTGGAGACTAAGGAAGTTTATGAAAACTTGTTGAACTGTTTATTGTTACATGGATCGTAGATGTCCTATAGTGAAGGATAAGCTTTTGGGAATATAACACATCGAGAAATTATTATGACAAAACACAAAACTAGTATGGAAGATAAGACGTTCGTGAATAAATGTATTTATCGTGACAGAAGGAGAAGCTTCAAGTATGGATAGTGAAGACGTGCTTAAAACGCCAAGTTATTAATCAACGAATAACTTAGGAACGCATTTAGTTATTATATAATTATAAGATGAAACTCAGTCGTTGAGCTGTGTTATTGAGAGACGACCTCGTCTCCTCGTTATTTGAAGCTTATATTTATGTCTTGATATTCCTTCTCAGTAATCAAGACCTCCATAATAGTTATATGGACTATCAGGCCTCTTACTCATCACTTAGTTGATTTGAGCATGTTTGTGGAGTAGTCAAATCACCCAGGTTTTCATTGGTGATTAATTGTTATTTGAAAAATGGATCATGTCTTTACCGACCGGTGTTCTCTATTTGGATCATGTGTGGGTCTACATTAACAAAATCCCTTGAAGAGTCTCGCAACTCTTGGAATTATGGTTGAGCTTCAATGGTTGAAGTTAGATCTCTACTCGAGGATCAAGTTATTGATAACACAGAGCCCATGTTGAAGAGGGTATCTAATTGTTTTTCTGAACTCTCCCGACAGGTATTCGTTCGGGTTAGTCTTAATCAATCGCGAAGGGTTTATCTGTTCAAGTTACTTCATCATCTAGAGTGGTTTTCGCCTAGAATGATTTTCATCTGGATGTTAAGCAATCAATTTTTTTTATTCGAATTATTTAAAGACATCTTAGGACTATGGTTGTTGGTATTCAGAAATATCAACCATTATCCAACTATGCTGGAAGAGATGTCAAATTTGTGTTATTTTATTAATCGCCCGAAATGGTATTCATCCGGAAATATATGATTATTGAGTGTGCTTTCTTGATTAACATGTGACACTATCAAGCTGATGAGTATCTTGACCATGTGTGCATTCTAGTAAATGTCTTGGCATTAACTAATGAGCAACGTATTGAGTTATTCGGGTTTAATAACAGTTTTGTTGCTCTCGAATGATTTGTTATTCTCCTAGTCACATTGGGATATCAGGAAATATCGAGGTCTTTATTAACGGAATTTCGTAGTGGTGGATCTTCCTATCATCCTTTATAATATTGCCCTTGCTGGAAGTGCTTTAAATCTAATCGGAGCTATCATATCTCTAATCCATTTTGATGGTGAAATTCCATACCTTATAGGGAGTAAATATCTTCCTAGTGATATGTTCCGAAGCGGTATTAAGGTGTCTAAGGCGAAGGAATACGTCTATATGGTGGCATTCTAAATGGAAGATCGAGTATATTAACATGATGTGGTTTTGTTCTAGAAGAAAAAGAGAGAATTGTATAAAGATTGAACCTATATTATTAAGTTGATTTTAAAGAATGAAAATGAATTCCTCGAAAGAAGTGGATATTCTCCCGTTAAAATGAAAAGATAATTATTTGAATATGCCTTTTGGTTCAAAAACCAAATGCCATGTACCGATGGTCGATGAAATCAATATTTAGAGATGTGAGAAGAAGAATGTATGGCAGTCAATAGTGATGGTATGCAGATAAAAACCGGTATTGAAGTAATCATTTCCAATATTTAAGCGAATGATTGAATATATTGATGAAGTATTGAATGAAGTGGAATTCTTATGGATGTGAGTTGTTGGTGAAAGACGGAACATATTTCTTGGTCTATAATGTTTGTAAGCGAAATATAAATTGATAAGTACATACTCGGGTGGCTTTTGAATGTTGAAAATGTTATATAAGTATCGATTCGTTTATGTCTCCACTCCTTCTCATTAACCTTTGGATTTATATTTTGTGAATTCAAAGAAGTCGTAAGTGCTACCTTAGTTGGGTTCAATGACCAGAAATGATGTTAGTAGAAGACTACAAAAAGTCGAATTTTGATGAACTAACCTTAGACTGGTTAAGAGAGAGGATTTAAGATCTCATGAAAGTGAGTCTCCTTAAAGTGATCATATATATGGAGTCTTCCATTGACAGGAAAGGGTGGAGCAATTATTTCCTTTCAAGGAAATGTTGAAAGGAATAGTACGTGACGTTGTCACATTTGCAGTGTCCGCTTCTGGTACTACACATGTTTTGATGGCCGGGGAAGTAAAGACTCATGCTATTTAACCCCGTAGCGAGATACAAACAAAAATCTTTCTACATGATAAAACAAGTACGCTTATTACGTTGTTATGAGCGGAATTTCTAATGCTCAAAGTGGAGATTGCGGACAATTGCGATACTTGCAAATCTAATTCATTCAGCACTGTGGTCTTGCGAATAAAAACGCTTGGTCAATATGGAAGACTATGTGGACATTATAATAGTTTTGAATTAATATGGAGATGATAAAATTGTGATCTTTGAACCAGCAACCAATAGGGGCGAATAAAAAGAATCTATAGTTTATTTCACTCGGAAGAATAAGGGTCTGTTGAAGGGAGTGAAACCCGTTGTTGTTAGAACTCTTGATACAGATTATTGATTATCAGAAAGTCATGTCTTTCTGCTCAGGGGATTCTTTTATTTATCCGCACATGATCGTGCTAACGGATTTATCCTCAAGTCAGCATATAGAAGTTTATCTTTCTTCGAATCGATAAACAAAGACGTTTAATGAAATTAGGCATTTTATGCATTTGTGGGGTATTCAGAATAATGGGTTTTCAAGATTTGTATCTTATACAGTGAAATGTATTGCGATACAAGAGAATACTCGTGCTTATCCTCATTATGGAGAAATCACTAGTGAGGTTATCTCAATACGAAGATCAATTTATGGAATCGTGTAATTGGCAACCTAGTTTGCTTATAAGTACTAGAAGTGGCAAGTAGAATCGGTTAGTAAACAATTTATATCTACGCTGCGTGCATCCAAGAAAGAAGTATATGTTGAAGACTATGCTGACTATGAGAAAATGATGAGATAAATATTGCAACTCAAGTCGGAAATTGGGTCAGTGTTGCCCTAAGTATCTACGGTGAATATCGCAAGCGAAATTATAAGTTGAGTCATATTTGCTCTGAGTATATGTGGCGACAATTAAACAATTGTTCATGATTTCCCAGTTGACACATGGAGACTGACATTAGTATGGGCCTTCGCGATGGCTGTGGACATGAAGAAATTGTGCATTATGGTATTGAAATGAGTCATTGAACATATATACGTCGAATAAGTATCCGGAGTTTGGGAACATGAAACGAGAAGTTTCGTTCTAATCGTATTGTTTGCTAGTTTGGGATTCCTGAGGACTTGATGTAATATAATACAATGAATTCTTTGTAAAGCAAACAAGTGAATTATGCAAGTATTATCATGTCTAGCAGAAACAGTGCCTCGTGCCTAGGAGAGGCAAACGAAACTCCCTCTAATGTTTCAATTCTATTTTCGATGTTAGACATTGCGCACAATTTTTTTTTGGGAAAAGCACGAGTTAATAATGCGTGCAATATTATGTTATGATGCATTCTTTGCCTAGGACTTTCAGAGTCACCAATGGATTTTATTGAGACACGTGAAAGCTAAATTTCCAATGTATTAAGAACCTCGTAAGGACCGCAACTAGTCAAATTGAGGTATCTTATTACGATTGCATTCATTGCTATTAATTGTTTTTAAATTCCATGCACGTTGTACATGGAGTGGGAAATTTGGTATGAGATCACGGTGGTGGTGAGAGAAGGAACGTATAAGATTGCGAATATGAGCGGAGTGGAGCTACCACGAACTAGGTATATTTCCAATCTGCTCAAGTATGATGTATATATGTGACTCATCAAACTTTTTAAAATAAAATTTCCCCTCTTTTTTATGGTCATATTCTAATTTTTTGAGTATCTTTTTTGACGAAATGAATTCAATCGACTAGGGGACTGGTAAGATAGGAGTAGGTCCATTGCATATTAGTATGATGGAGGATGGAATAAAATTATATGTTAGATTAGAAATGCAATGTACCGCCTTTCTTGTAGTCGATCATTTCAAACTCGTCGAATTAGATACTGTGGACATGATGAGTCTTCCTATCCGCGGCAGAATCATCTGTACATACATACTGTTAGAATATGTCAAGGTACTCGATTTATTATGAGATAGCCGGCTTAGTACCGAGCATGTTTCCGTGGCAAAATGGGGTGCAAGTTTATACCCAACTCCTCTATGACACGCCGGCGAGGGTCACGCCCTCGTCGGAGGCTGGTCCATTTCCGCAGTGGCCCCGGGTGCAAGTATATACCGGCGGCAAGAGTGTGATGGCCCCGGGTGTAAGAATATACCTGCGGCGAGAGTTTGATGGCCCCGGGTGCAAGTATATGCCGGCGGCGAGAGTGTGATGGCCCCAGGTGCAAGTATATATCGGCGGCGAGAATGTGATGGCCCCGGGTGCAAGTATATACCGGCAGCGAGAGCGTGATGGCCCCGGGTGCAAGTATATACCGGCGGCGAGAGTGTGATGACCCCAGGTGCAAGTATATACCAACGGCGAAAGTGTGATGGCCCCGGGTGCAAGTATATACCGGCGGCAAGAGTATAATGGCCCCGTGTGCAAGTGTATACCGGCGGCAAGAGTGTGATGCCGTGGTGCAAGTTTATACTGTGATGACCACGGTGAAATGCCGATGGGATAGTGTGATGCCGCGGTGCAAGTTTATACCGTGATGACCACTGTGCAATGCCGATGGGACAGTGTGATGCCGCCGTGCAGGTTTATACCGTGATGACCACGGTGAAATGCCTATGGGACAGTGTGATGCCGCGGTGCAAGTTTATACCTAGATGACCACGATGAAATGACAATGGGACAGTGTGATGCCGCGGTGCAAGTTTATACCGTGATGACCACGGTGAAATGCCGATGGGATAGTGTGATGTCGCGGTGCAAGTTTATACCGTGATGACCACGGTGAAATGCTGGTGGGACAGTGTGATGCCGCGGTGCAAGTTTATACCGTGATGACCACGGTGCAATGCCGATGGGAAAGCGTAATAGTCACTGTGCAAGTTTATGCCAGAAGAGAATGTGCAAACAGATATGCAAATGCTTTGTAACTGATCTCGAGTTCAGATTTACAGTCATCTACAATCCAAGTTCGTCGAGAACATATTACTATGAGAAATACTAAATGTCGTTTGTGCGATAGAGATACCCTTGTTTATGAAATGCATGACATATTACTCTGGGAGAAATCTTGTTATTTATTGTCGGAGAAAGAATTTATGAAAGTACATTGTTACATGATTGGTTTACCGGGGGATACATTCTGCTAAAAGATCACACATTTTCTATTTTGATTGGAATGGTCGGTATGAGTTTTGTGATCGTATTCATGGTTTTCACTTGAGTAAACGATCAAAATGGCCAAATATTCGCCTTATGGTTTACATTCCACAAAATGATGTGATTACTGGGGGCTCGTACCCATGCTCAGAACTATCGTAAAAGCTTTCTGTGATTATCTGGAATTCCTATCACATTTGCGAATATCTCTTCGCTAAATCATGTTGAAGGATTATTTATCCCTAATTGGCGAACTAATCATATGGAAAGTTGTTATTATTTTCGGGGATAACTTCTCGATTCAGATTCTCCGGAGTGAGATTTTTCTTCAAGCTATCAGGGAAATTGAAAAGAAATGAATGAAAGTTTCATTATATGACGAGGAATGCTAAGTTATTTACAATCAATAGAAGAGTGTTTACTATCGGAGAAATTATGAAGCCACGTTATAACATGGCCTCATTTGTTAGATTGGCCACGTTACGGTCCTACATCATGGATTTGTTATTTTTGACCGCATATTTTCATTTACAATCAAAATGACCAAGTGATGGTCTTATGGTATCAATTCTTGTTAGTTATGACCTAGCACTCTCAGATATTATCGAAATTGTAAAGTTATACCCCTATAGAAGGGGCCAAAAATCCGTCATTTAGCTTAATCATCTACACGTGCATTTATTTGCCGATGGATCATATTCATGGATTTCATTAGGATAAACGGTTAGAAAGGCCAAAAATTTGCCCGATGATATTAATTCAACTAAATTCTATTACGACTGGGGACTCACATTTATGATCAAAGCGATCGGAAAAGCGAACCACAACAAGGAATATTCTGAAGTGGACGAACCTGTATTTTAGAGCATGTATTTCGTATGAATGGTGTATCCAGTAATTGTCTCATGACTGTCTCGTATCTTTTGTTATGGTTGAAAGAACAAAGAAGCTGGCTTGGATGTATTAAGATCGCTCCCGTAGACGCAGTTGCGACAGTGAAAGGTTATTCCCTTATGTATGACAATGAAACTTATGTTACAATCTCATTTACGATCAGAGCTGCCTACCCGGGATTCGTACGAAAGGTCTACACTCTTTCAACATTTGGCGAATGACTCTTAAGTATTTTATGGATGCCTCGTGTTCATTATCTATTAGAGGGAGGGATTAGCACGTTGTTGTATAAAACGTGCGTCTCTATTTATGGTCATACGGTCTAGAGAATTATTTCGTGCATGACACGGATTATTCTATTTACCATCGGAGATGTCATAAACTCGTTTTATGGATGGCATGGATTTTATTACCCAAGATAATACGAATATAGCAACAACTATCAGACTTGTTCATGTTGTGAGATTTTATTAGAGACGGAACAAAGCAAAGGCAAATCTTAAATTCGCAAATAAAGTGAATCAATTTGAAATGGAACTGGGACTTATTTTATCAAAGGAAACATATGGGAGATCAAAATTGGAGAGATAGAAATATAACAGTCATTGGCTTTCTTATGAGGCAATTTTACGTTATTGCCATAACTTTATGTGGTTTCCTATATGATTCTCAATCGGAGCCCTCGGTTTTCTTTTCTTATAACCCATAGAATTCGGCTAATATCTTCCAAGGCGAAGTTCTCCCAACGATAAATATTTACTTTAGAAAAAATCTTAATTCTTAGATAATATATATGGGAAGTAGGAATAGAGGGAAGGTAACGACCCTACCTCGATCGGTATGTCTACATAATATTCGATGACCGTCAAAGCTATTATTCAGTTGAGCCCTACCTTGTATACTTAGATGTCCGCTAGAGACACTTTGTTCTTTATGGGATCGTATATAAAAGAGACTATAAGTCATCATTTCGCCTCAAAGTTGGGAACTCGATCTCAAATTCAAATGTTACCCTTCATGTTTAAACACATTACCTTGTTTATTTCAACGACCCCTTACTAAGAAAGCAAGCATGCTATATAGACGATAGTCTTTACACGTAGCCGGTAATTGAGCTACATATAAAAGATGCACATGATCTACCGTAAGCGTAAAATAGTTGCCCCGAAATAGTGAGAATAACAAAGGAGTAAGCATCGACCTCCTGGCGGAGGTGAGAAAGTGATGTTCTTGTTCAAACATTGGGATATCTTATGCAGGGAAAAGATATATGAGCTCGAGGTCGCAGAGTAACAATCACGACGGGAACAAAATTGAATTGCGAAGTTGAGGAGTGTGACAAGTCCCCTAAGTTGTGAAGAGCTGGATTTTGATGAAGCAAAAAGTGATAGCTACACGCTGAAATTGAAGCCTATTGATAGACAGTTAAAAAATATTTTGTAAGTTCGATTGCGTAATATTTACGAATCGAAGCAGTGCATCAGAACTCCAGTGCATAATGAAACGCGTCAGTACGCAAAGAAAAGAGAGATACGCCTAAGAGCAGACCCTCCGACTTGAAAAATCTTATACCATTAGTGACAACGAGATGATTTCGACCGTATTCATGGTGTTCTCAAAAAAGTGTATGAACAAGGTTTGGATTTCCCGACGAGCTGATATAATATGGTTTAAGACTCAGAATCTGAATCTGCAAACCAGGGGACTATTGATATTGTCCGGGGTTATTTATGTAATTATGATAACTCCGGGGCTCGTCTGATGTGGCTAAAGGGTATTTTTGAATTTCTCTTGTATTTATTGAGTGATGTGATTTCGGAGATATTCTCGTAATTTGGCCATGTTGGGCCCCCGTATAAGGATTGTGATAGTGTTTTGAGCGGTTTTGGATGATTTCGGTCGGAAATTATGTCATGGGTATTTTCGTAATTTGGCACTCGGAGACCTCGTTGGCGACCTAAGATGACATTTTTTGCTATCTCCTAAGTATTTGGAGACAATGAACTGGTAAAGAATATTCCCGGCTATTTTCTTGACATTATGTGTTATTCATGTTCGATCGGGGTACATTTTTGAAGTTCCGGATGCTATGAAACTTATTCTGGTTCCATTGTGTATTTTCTAAATGAGTTGGCTAATTTGATTACGACTGATTTGGACCCTAAGTTGAATTATTAGGCCGAGTTTTTCTATAAATACAATACCCTAGGCCCCAGAAAAGGGTTCAGACTCTTGGCACGCTTCCCAACGCTCCCCGATTTTTTGAGTTTATCCCCCAGTCACGACTTTTTGCCAAAAAGTCGCGAGATCCCTTATCGAATCCCATGACTCGCGACATTATGCTCATAAAGTCGCAACTAGCATAACCCCTTGTCAAAATGTCACGACTAGCATCCCCATCTGCGAGATTTTGTATGGATTCGCGAGATTTTGCATGGACTGGTGATATTGTGGTGAAAAGTCGCGAGTACCCTCATTCCGGGCGCGACAGAGTGAATTCGATCGTTTTTTGTATCATTTTCATTCAGATTATCATTATCCATTGCTTGTACTTGTAACCTAAGCTTATTATAGTGGAAACCAATGTAGAGATATGCTCTCCCGAGGACGTAAACTCACGCATTGTGGGTCCAACCTCGTATATCGCTCGTGTCCCCACAACAATTAAATTTCGAATAATTAAAAAATTGATTGATCTAAGAATAAACAAACGCTCTAAAATATTTTTAGACGAGATCACTATACGAATGCATATTGTAAAATAACATAAACAGTGAGGACCGAAAAAGCCAAATAAAATATGGGAACCCAACTGCCAAATACCCTAAAGTATGGGGAACATGGGCACAATTTTCTCATAAAAAATATAACATATTATTATATCTTACTTATATATCATTTTCACATATATTCATTTATATAATTTTGTTAGTGTTTATATATAGACTAAAATTTAATTTAAAATACTATATGTAATTGCTACCATCAGATATACCAAACGTAGCATATCGATCTATACTATAACGAAACTTTTGACTAATATGAAAATCAAGAAAATGAATGTAGTCGAGTTTACATCATATATTGTTTCCTACGTATTCTGCTTCAAACAAGATGAACTAGCAAAAATCAGTTCGATTTTAAATTTTTAACCTTAATAAAATAACATGATAGACAAATGCGAAATGTCCAAATTCCAAAAATACATATGTTGTCATTTGGCCTCGAATAAATCAAGATACTTTAGAAAAAGCGCCAGATGTTCCCGGAGTATCCAAATTACAAAAATATCTCCAGATAATATCAATAGTCTTCTAGTTTGCAAATTCATCACATGAGTCTTAAACCATTAAGATTCCCTAATGTGCATGAATTTCAATGTTCTGTCGGAAACTCGGATGAGAAAACTTTATCACCACAAAAATTTCTCTCGTTGATACGATCGTTTTGATACAAAAAACACTTAATTTTGACACCGTCCAATATTTTCACTGAATCTCGGCCCGTAGGCCCCTACTATAAATACCAGTTCACGACCCTCATAATCTCACAATTCATCGCGAAATTTTTCTACCCAATAGCAAATTCATCGTGAAAAATCTGTTAATTCATCACGAAAATGTCATTCTTTGAACCTTTGATGACGTTTTCACCTCATCATATAATTGAATTAAAAACGGCTTAATAAATATAATGTCTTACCCCTCAGGGTCTGATTCATAGTCCACCGATCAAACTGAGTCGAGCCGGAACACCTCGTGTCAGGAGTTTTATATGCTTCTTGAGCATCATAAAACAATGAATTAACCTCATGGCCCAACTCTAAAAGCATTAAAATCATTCATTTAGTCTATGAAGAAATTCAATCGCCTACATGGTTGAAATGAGAATTCCTCATCTCTAATGCAAGCTGAGAGAGCACAAATGCAAAGATAGCTCAAATGCAAATTGAGCGTGATGAAACTCTAAGTGAAGTTGAAGGCAGAAGAGACCGTTGAAATAATGAAGATCGAGTGTCTGAACTTTAAATTTGAGAGTGCCTATTGGCCCCGAAGTTTCAAATATGCACTCAAAAGACTAATGTGGACCTTCGTGGTTAAGTCCCCAACTTTCCATAGCCTGGTCATCTTCACGGGTGAAAAGATGAATTATCTTTTCTAGAAGAAATGATCTCATCAAATAGAGCGAGTCTCTAGGCGACTCCTAAGTAAAGAATAAATAGCTCGAATGAATCATGCCTTTATTAGTAATCGTGAATACGTTACATCAATCAACAAATTGGATTGTAGATATGATCAGATTATCCCCATGGACAAGTTTTTGTCTAATTACTTGGCTGCCGAATGTTATGCAAAGGACGTGTAGGCTGAAATTGGGTCATTAGCTTCTTCATATTTCTATTTACCATATTTATTATCTAAATATTAAGATCCATCATAGAGGAAATAATGACTATGGAGCACCTTGCAGAGCAGGAAGCCAAGAGGAACTTTGTCCCGGCAAGTGTCGACGGAGCTCCACGAGTTCCAATAACACATTACTAAGAGTCGTGTTGAGGAGTTTCCAAGAAACGACCTAAGATTGGGAGCAAGATCATAAAACTGCCAAGGCCAAGAAATGAAATGTTATATTTTTCTCTTTGTATTATTGAATCATCTCAAGTTTCCGTTTATGAACGAATTCCTGAATTTCCTTAAAATTGATTTTCTTTATACTGTTATACTGAACTTTAATACTTGTATTTGCTCAAATTTTGCCTCATATAAAATCTTGCATAATTTAACTCGATCAAACCCGATAGTGATTGCTCTAATTCAAATAATTTCTGACAATTCCAATAATAAATAACAAAATCTATGTCATCCATAAAATGATTTTATGACAAATCCGATAATAAATAAGAAAATATGTGTCATTCATACGATAATTTTTTGACTATTCTGATCATAAATAAAAACATCAATGTCATAAGATAAAATGTTGATCCTTTCTATCATAAGTAAGAAAATCTAAGTCATCTATAAAATAATTATTTCATTATTCTGACAATAAGTAACATATAATCACTTGATCACTTTGATACGAATCATAGATTTAATTATCTAATTGTAAATAAGTTAATAATCCATGCTATAAGATAGTTTTATGATACTTTAGATCATAAATAAGAAAATAGTAGATGCCATAAGATAGTTACTTGATCATCTTAAGAATAATAGGTCATAAATAAGATTTCATCCTGCCCAATACATAATTTCACGAGATGGACATCAACAAGCCTCCAACACTAATTTACTTTTATATCATTGACTTATCTCGTTCTCCTCCTAAAGATGAGCAAGAGGCATGCTGCTTTCTCGATGAATGTAACGTCAAGTTCATGGTACAATCCTTAGGATCTTAAACTGACGTAAATTTTTCACTCTCACAAAAACAAAAATATATCCTCACTTTAAATGGTTTTATTCACATAACATGTGACCCTTGCGGGCAACAGGCGATGTGTATATCTATTTCGTCGGTCTCACCAAGCACCCAACTTCACTTTCTTCCTAGGCTTGAGCAAGCACTCAAATTCATCTCATTCTCATGGGTCTAGCAAAACATCCATAATACTCTCTTTCAGGGTCTAACCAAGCACCCTTCTTAGCCTCACAGAGAAATCATAACACTATCTTCCCAAGTCTAACACATCACTAATCTAGACCTCACATAGCACCTATAATACATTTTTTCACGGATCTACCAAACACCCTGATTCATCTCATCGGCATTTGCTTCAACAAACACCCGTAACCATAATTATCTCATCTTCGAGGCTTAACATTTCCCGTTCTCCTCCGAAGAATAAGAGTAAGAGCTCTCACAACCTGAGTAAATGTAGCACCAGGTTCACTGTACAATCCTTAGAATAATGTAAATTTTCACTTACACCTTGGCAGACCAGGTTTCTTGTGATAGTAGTTTTACCCACTTAACCATCGGGAGAGACGGGATGTCCCTGTGTTTTACACGTTCTAGCACTTTCCATCACACCAATCATTACTCGGACCTTTCCCACGTCCATCCAAAAAGCATTGGGATCCCTCATTATCTAGATGAAAATATCACCAGGTTCAGGGTACAATCCTTAATCTAATGTAAATTTTTCACTCAGACCTAGACGAATCAGGTAACTCGAGTTAAGTGGTTTACACACTTAATCATCGGGGGAGACGGATGTCCTTTCTCACTGCGGATAGCGACCGACAACCGTTTAGGGTGGACCCTCTCTTGTAGGTCATGGAGTAGTCGGTTAACGTGCATTCGATTGCCCCAGAAATATACTAGGTACATATCCTGTTAAGTGTGGAGATCGGTATTGGTATCGATCGGTGACACTTGGATGACGATCGGCAATGTGGTCAATCGGGGCACACATGGAAGACGGGATGGCCGGTATTGGTACCGATCGGTCGAGGACCGAAGTACGAAATACCGAATGTAACAAAGAGGACCGAAGCAATCGGTAGAGGACCGATGGCACGTGACCCGAAGATATGAGATGGAGGCAATCGGTCGAGGACCGAACTGAGATATGGTGGGGCTCATTAGTCAAAAATATCGGTAGTTATGGAAAGAGATATTGAAGGAAATAATATCATATCAAATCAATATATATAGACGCATATATATGATTTGATTATGGATAATCACATATGGAGATATGATCAAATATTAGGAATATTTGTTTGTTACCTTAATATCTCAACCACCTCATCTATATTAAGGGGTTTTAGGGTTCCTTGTTATGTACTTCAATACTCTTGTATTCCGAGTTTTCCTCTTCGTGTGTGTGTGTTGTAATCTTCTCAAGTGATAGTGAATTTGGCCGTTTCAGCCGGTCACGTGGTTTTTTTCCCTTTTTGGGTTTCCACGTTAATTTCTTGTGTCGTTGTTTTTCTCTTTGCTTTAATTCTCGGGTTCTACTTAATCTACTGAGATTGTTCGCACACGTGTTCAATCCCCAACATATCCATCTATTAAACAATCATCAGGCTTGACATATTCCAACAATATGTATTCATAGACGATTATTCCTGCTACAAACATGAAGATTCCTCATGTTTTGAAAATATTTTTACATGGTATCTATCTCGACAAGTTTGATTAACACACGACACGAGGTACATTGCATTTCTATTCTAGCATATGCTACCTAATTTCCACCTTCCACCGTGATAAAATGCAATGAATGTTACTCCCATCCTAAAAGTCCCATAGTCGATTAATTTCATGTGGTCGAAATGGATACAAAAATTCATAAAGCGATAAAAAAAATAGGGATTTTACTTCTCTTCTTCATAATACTTGCGCAAATTGGAAATATACAAAGTACGTGGCAGCTCATCTCTGCTCACATTCGGAATTTTGTACCTCCCATCTTTTATTAATGTCGTAACCTTATTGGGACGTTCCCACTTGCGGTCCGATTGGCCAACATGCTTTAAAACCTCGACTTTTTTCAAGACTAAGTCCCTAACTGCCAACAGTTGTGGATGAACTTTTTTATATTTCCTCTTGCACATTCGCTTCAAATGGTTGTTTTCTCTCTAAGATCCTCAATGCATTGGAGATCTAACTTTGGAATCTCTTAGTTCATCATCTCATCATATACATGGCTTGTTTAGTACGGTGGTGGAAAAGTGCGGTGGATGTGGTGAGATGTGGTGGGGTAAACTGTGGTGAGTTGAATGTATTTATTATAACATGATTTTAAAAACTCATTTGTAAAAAAGCAGTGTGATGAACGTGATTTTAATAAAAGTATTTATTTACCCTTTAGATCAAGAAGTATAATTTAATCAATTTATATTTCTTAACATTCAAAATTGCATCAATTTTACATTAATGTCAAACTATAGATAAAATCTACACTTCTTGAATTATGCTGAAAAACAAAAAATCATACTTATACAACTGAAAAATAGAGAAGATAAGATAATCTCATCTTAAAAGTCTTTGAAAACGAGATATTCTATCGTAATGAGATAAATACAATGTTTTGATACTGATCATAACGGTATATCGATCAGTACCAAAATATAAATATAATAATATTTTTGTTTTTTTACAATTTAAAAAATAATAATATTTTATTTTATTAGGGTTGGATGAAAACTCGGGATCCAACCTTAAATCGTGATATCGGATGGTACCGATCATTATACCAATTGATATAAAACATGCGATAAATGTGATATAATGAAAACTCTAAGTAATATATAGGATTAATAAGGACAGTTTAGTGTTTTTCAAAATCGTGTTGAGATGATAGTTTCTATTAGCGGCGGTGACCAAAACGCAAAAAAATAGGGTTGAACGCAATGCGATTTGTCTTATGTTTTGAAAAATCACATTTTATGAAATTGCGTTCAGCTCACTTGATTTCTCATCGCTATCCCAAACAAATCCACAATAACTCTCTCATACATAATAGATACATCGGTTCGAAAAATGCTTTGAAACCATATACCATCGAAAAATGGTTGAGTCATGTGGTAGATCGTGGTGATGTTCAATAAGCTCAAAAACGTTATGCAACTCGTCCATCCAAGATGTCATTTCACATCGATATTATCCAAAAAGTGTCAAAACATCATTAAGGACATGTTAGATGAACAAGGAATGTCCTAATTCCGAAAATACACCTGTGTCATTTCGCTTCGAAATCATCCAAAATCACTCAAAATATCAAACCCGGAATGTCCAAATTCCGAAAATACCCCCAGTGTCATTTTGCCTCGTAAAGCTCATGATACATTCGAAAACGTGCCAGATGCTCCCTACAGTGTTTAAATTACAAAAATATCCCGGACAACATCAATATTGCATTGGAATTTTGTCAAATCAATACTCATTTCTCACTTGTATACTAGAGAAATGATTTTTTGTATCAAAAGTTTCGTGATTTTGGCAAATTTCATCTTCAAATTTTAATTTGGCATGTGTAGTCCATAGACTTTGATCATTTTTGCAAAAACAACACCCACTGTTTTAAATTTTGGCAAATACGATCACCATGTATAAGGAACTAGTCTAAATAATTTGTGAATCAATTTTACTATACATAATAAAATTTGGGAACTAGTTTTACTAAAATTAAGAGTTTAGATATAGTGTTGCCTTTCAAAAAACATTGCGGAGTGTGGAAATGTAAACCAAATTTATCATCCCCTATATGTACATTTGTAATTCTAGGCTTAAAGAATTGTTACCTCAAGAGAAAAGTAGCATATTCTTTGACAAAAACGACGTCGTTATTAAGGATATGTGTTTGTCGTCGTGGTATTGTTGGTATCTTTTGCAAGTTTCAGACTCAATTGCAATTCGATTTCTTATGCTCCATTGAAGAACTTCTGAAGTGATAATCATCGTTTAATTAATAGAGTAGATAATTCTCTTGGGATGAGGCGAAGACCGGGGATCGGAGGTCTTCAGAATGCGGCGGCGGCGAGGGTTGTACTCCTTTCTGTCTGTTTATGTATGAAATCACTTTAATTTTTTTGGCTTAGCTGATTTTAGTTTTTGATGATTAAAGGATCAATTTCGGGTGTTGGGGGAGAATGTTGCGAAATTGAAGACCGATTTGATGAAGGAACAGCTCGCTACATTTCGCTCTCAATTGGAAGAATTCGCCCGCAAACACAAGGTGATGTTAATTACAACTGTGAGGAAAAATTTCCTCTCGCTCGGAATATCATTATGATTTTTTATATGTCTAATGTGTATCGTGCAGAATGATATTCGCAAGAACCCTGCTTTCCGGGCTCAGTTTCATGAGATGTGTGCTAAAGTTGGAGTAGATCCTTTAGCGTCGAATAAAGGCTTCTGGGCTGAGCTTTTGGGAATTGGTGACTTCTATTACGAACTTGGTTAGTAGTATTTCATTTCTGCATTGCCATCATATGTTTTGAGATGTTATAAATGTGCGTGGTCCACATCCAAGAGAAACTGAGAAAATAAATTTGTAACATGGGCTTTTGTACACTGTTTAGAAGATATAATTTCTTGTTCAGTTGCAACGTGTGTCTTTTTATTGTGGAATTGACTTGAGTTATCAGTGTTTCATTTGTTTTTTTATTAATTTGGAATCATTCAGCTATCAAACTGTCTAGACAGGGGTGCAGATTGTTGATATTTGTTTGGTAACTAGACCTCACAATGGAGGCTTGATCAGTTTGGAAGAGTTGTGCAAACTGCTTGGTCAGAGAAGGAAGAATGCCCGTGAGTCCATTTCTCAGGATGATTGCCTGCGTGCCATAAGTAAGCTCAAGGTATTGACAATAGAATCTGTGGCCTGAAAATCATTACATAAATGGAAAATCTTAACCTAGTAGTAAAATCTATTTCATTTATCTTCTGTTGAACCAACGAAGCTTAAACTAAAGAATTTTCCAGCTTGATATTAAAACCTGTTTTGAAAACACTGATTTTGATTGTGCTATTCATGATCATGGCCTTTAACGTTTTTTCCAGGTTCTTGGTAATGGTTTTGAGGTGATTTCCGTCGGCAAGAAGAAGCTTATAAGATCTGTTCCAACAGAATTGAACAAAGACCACAATCAAATTTTGGAGCTAGGACAGGTTCCTCATAACCCTCCTGCCATCTTGAGAACTTTGCTCTTCCCTTTCATCATTTTTAAAATTCCCAATAATTGTTTCAATAGTGGATTGAAACATTTCCTGACCATTGCTTTTGACTTGGGCATTTACCATCTTATCTTAGGCCGAAGGATTTGTTACGGTAGATGACGTTCAGAGACAACTGGTTTGGTCATCCGGACGAGCAACAGATGCCCTCGAAACACTATTAGATGTAAGCTACATTTGATGTTATTCCACTGTAGGAAAACCACTCTGAACTTCTGTACTTGCAGGAGGGTCTTTCCATGATTGACGATGGTCACCGAGATGGTAAACGAAGATATTGGTTTCCCTGTGTATCTTCCGCTTCCTCTTACCCCCGAAATGACATTGCCACAGGTTCTACATCTACATCTTGATTATTGTAAAAAGTTAAAGCATAAATCATCCTTATGTAAATCAAGGCTTGGTTCCATCTACTGTACTGTTTTGGGAGTGGAATAATCATCTCTTTTCATGCTGATGAAAGTTTGCCTTCCGATAAATATGCAATCTATGGGTCTTTAGGCATGACGAACAAGGTTATAGCGAATGAGTTGTGAAAGTGTTTTATTTTATGACATAGAATTACCAAAATTATAACACTTTCAAAGTTTTTATTCCCTTTCAATAATAGATTATGATTGTGCCTCTATCATTTTGGTTTTCCATCCATCATACATTGGGTAATTTTCCCTCGTAGGAGTGATTTGTTTAGATAAATGGATGGTGGGGAAATAGAGTAGATAATGGTTTTATTAATAATCACACCATAACCCGTTGGTTATCCGCCTGATTACTCGGCTACTCATTTGGTTATCTTTCATAAATCATTTTTATTATTTTTATGTTAATGGTTGAAATGCGTAGATGCAATCTCGGGTCGGGTATGGTCAGATTGGAAGTGACCCGGTGATAGCTCTTGATTATCGACACTTGATGACAATCAGGTGGGGAATGTTCAATGCGATCGTTAATAACACGAGGACGATGAGAGGTATGACAAAGAGGTTACAAAGTTGTGAGTGATGGTCGTTATATCTTCCACGCCTAGCCAATATTCTTATATTCGACTGAGTATAGTAGTAATAATGACTCCTACCCAAATCTTATGTGTATCTTGGACACAATTTCAAGGTGTACAAAAGTCTTGTTTTGTGGCTCGAGGAACAACGTGGAGATATGGTGTCGAACGTATGATGATTTAGTACCGATCGACACTAAGCTAATAGTGTTGATCGGCATCTTGCTGATCATAGTGCTGATGGGTATCCTCCTTACATTGATGGCGATCGGCACTTTCTTTGTATTGGTGCCGATCGACATACTATGTATTTTCTTAGGGTTTAAATTTACGTTATAAATAGATATTGTAAGGCCTTGAACCGCCAGATTGAATACAAAACTATTATATTGTCTTCTCTTTGTTCTCTCAACATATGGGTACAACTTTTACGATTAAATAAGATACATATTCTCTTATGTCCTATAGAATGGACAAGTTCTAAGATTTCCGGTTGCTGGGAAGCATTCTCGGAGCTATGAACAGTGCCATTTTATCTACATTTTGCCGTCTTAATATAAATATTGTTTTGTTGCCCATATTCCTTTTTGGAATTCTATTGGGGTTTGGTATGTCATGGTTTTTTCTTCCTGTTTTTTGGTTTCCCTCGTAAAAATCCTATTTTCTTACGGTAGGTAGATCGATTACCAACGATCAGTACTTATAAATAAATTTAATCTTATAGAATTAATATTTTCCACTCATAACATTTTATTTTATTCAAATTTTCAACTTATTATTTAACTTTCCTTATGATTGTTTTTTTTCTAGAATAGTGAATATTTTTCGTTCGGATAAATATCAATATAATATAAGAAATTTTTGTAATGATATACTTCATAATTGATTTGTTTAAGCGATGTCAAAAAGTACGATTGAATTCAAAAGTCTACATCTTATTACTTAGTAATAAAAAAATATCATTCCATAATGCGATTGAATAGATAAAATCTAAACGGTTAAATAAAAAAAAATTGTGGAATATTTTTTCATGTAATTTTTGTTTCTTATTTTTTAATTAATATTTTATGTAATAAATTTAATCTTATATAAATCAATATTTTAAAAATTGGACCGAAATGGCAAATTGGATCTGTTTGACGGATCCATGAAGTACATTGACCATGAACAATCGTTAATCAGTTCGGTTTTTTAAAAAAAATGGTACAATTTTGAATTTTACGATTGAAAATTTGATTCACGGTGTGACCGCCTAAAAAACCAAAAAACCGGACCTAGAAACCTCGAATTATTTACCAAACCTAATTGGGCCCTAAGTCTTGGATTTGGCCTGTAGATTTGATGACACAAATGTCATATTAATTTAAGATATATGTTCAAATATTTATAGTCTAGGATCCCAAGTCAATCTAAATGGAAATTCGAACATCATTACTTCTTTGTTTTCCTCAAATCCAATGCCCATAATTGTCTTCTCTAATTGTATTTGTATACTCAATATTGATTATTGCATAAAATGAGTTTTTTACATGTTTTTTTGAATGATATAAAGGTTTGCGTCAAATTATTTATGTATACTAATTTTTCCAAAAATCGTGTGTTTCTGTTTAATTTTGTTAGTGTATTGTGTTACTTTTGATTAATTATGTTTATAAATTATATATTTATTTTTTTATCTATAGATCAACTATTTATGAACGATTGGACCTTCACTCTAAACCTTTATATTGATATAAATCACATAAAATTTATATTGTACATATTTTAATTTGAAAAAAAAAATTAAGCAACCGTTAACCAATGATTAACCAATGGTGGAGATGGAACGGATAACAAAGAGATGGGGAATGAAATAGATAAAACGAGACTTGTGGATAACAATAGACGGTGAGCTTAGATGGACGAATAATAGTTAATGATCTAACTACCTTATATCACTCCTGTTGTGGTCTAAAAGACCTGGGTATCAACAATCAACATGTCCGAGATTATCGGAGTCTGTTTTATTATTTGTTTAGATTGGGGGAACAATAATAAGAATGCAAATAAAACAATGAACAAGACAATTTAACATGAAAAATCAGTGAAAAAAGGGAAAAAAACCACATAGCTAAGAGAAAGAATACTCTTAGCAGAATCCATTAATAAAACTGAGTATAGGCTAAGAAGATAACTAAAGGAAACAACTATAGCCAAAGTGACGATAGTTTAGGGTTGCACGTGTGAAAAAGGATATTTTCGAGCCAGCCATTTCATCTTGTATTTATAGAGGGGAATTGTGCGTGGAAAACGTTCTGTAATCGTCTCTAATAACTTCTTTTTTTCATTATAGAAAACTTGGGTGTGCCCGCTGCTCGATGTAACCGTTTTGGACCGATCCAGTGGATCGGTCCTCGAAGCACTTCAAGGTCGCAGTTCGCATGACCTTCGATCCTGCCGATTAAATGGTGGATCGGCACGTAACGATCGGAGCTATTCATCCCTATCGTCACTTGCAAAAAATATCTCACGAAGCCAACCCTTTGTGTCATTTTCATTCTCCGTCAAATTTCGATCTCTTTTAACCAATATTATCAAGGTACAACTTATGGCTCCTTGTAAGATTAGATACCCAGCCATATCCAAAATCGATAACGAAGAACTTTGGGTTAGATTTTCTATCGCTGCTCATTACTCAATATTGAGGGGAAAAGAGGATGTTCCATGTTTTCTTCTTACAGAAATGATGACACCTTCAAATTCTATTCGGGTTAGTTACGCGTCCCTGAAGTGCGGCCTAATATTTCCGCTACATCCGTTTGTGGCAGCTGTACTTCAGGAAATTCAATGCCAACTTATGCCCTATTCCCCGGTCGCTACGTGTATATAGTGGCTTTTATTTTTAATTTACTACAAGCAGGGCATAGAACCGACTTCAGATCATTTTTTTAATTTGTTTTTAGTCGGGTCCCAAAGAGTTAAGAGGTTATTGGGGTATCGTAAGTCGTATTATATAGCAGTCTGATCCGCTAAGTGTGATATTGTCGACAAAGAAGACTCCCTTCATGAGAGGGGGTCATGCTATGTCTGGATAGCAGTTCCGAAGGAGGATTTGTTGAAGGTGTGGCCGACCATACAACATCCGCTTATCGGTAAGTTGGACCGAACCCGGTTCAACCCTTCTCATCAGAACATCGCTAACACCTTAGCGATGCTCTCCCCTCATGAAAAATGTCTCAAAAGCATAGATATCCTTAGGGAAAGTAGGTTAATATAAATCGGTATAGCGGGCAGGACCGCAGCTCCAGTCCCGAAAGGGATTTTTTGAGCTATGATTCGTCTGAAGGATCGGATATAGCCTCTTGTTCACTTTAATTCAGATCTCCTAATTCTCATCAATTTCTTTTTCAGATTCCACAGAAACAATGTCTAGCTCCCGATTGAAGTAAATGGCAGCAGCTTCGGCCAGCCAAGGGGGGACCGATCAGGGACCTCAGAGGCTGCATAGCCCCCGGCTACTACGGGCTCATCATATGCGCCACCCCCAATGGGTTCCACATCTACGGGGCCGTTACACACTTATTGCGTAGGAGAATCCTCTGGCAGTGGAGGGCCCGCTCCACGACCACTGGAGGAGGTGGAAGAGGCGGTAACGGCCAAATTCCATTCAATGAGCCTAATCAACTTGTACAAGATCGGGAACTACACCCATACCGGTCATAAAGTGGTAACCTTATTGTAGCAAGGAGCTGTTAGGGTGGAAGAGGTTCTCCCAAACCCGAACTTGGGAGAGAAAATCTCCTTGCCACCAGTGCCCTTGAGCAAGTGAAAGAGTGTGGCCGAAGCGAGTCCCTCGAATCAGCTGAAAAAGCTGAAGTAGATCGGGGGGATTCCGATCCCTGCCCCGAAGAAGGGGATAATAATAAAGACCCCGCCTCGACCACTAAAACAAACTCAGATCTGAAGTTTGTCTTGGATATGATGGAAAGCACCAAGAAGGGCTCTCGATCAGGCGAGAGCAAGAAGATGGTGTCTTGGAGGATTTCCATTTTAGAAGATTTCATTCTTTACGGAAAGAAGAACCCTGACAACGTGAAACTTGATTCATCGGGGCAGGAGTTGGTCGGGGCTTTCATGGATATCGCAACTATGGTAAGCCTCTATTCTAGAAATGATTTAATCATTCCTTCTTACGTTTATTTTCCTACAGATGTTGCAAAAAGGACTGACTGCGGCGGCCACAATTCATAAGGCCCGAAGTGACCCGTCGGTCCCCTAGGAAATCCAAGATTAACTTGCCTTAGTTCAAAGGCAAGTTGAAATAAAACAAAAAGAACTGATATCAATTAGGGCGGTAAGAGAGAGGCTTGACAATGAGTTGTTAGGAGCGGGAACCCATATATCCTTTCTATCAACTCAAGTTTATGAGCTAGAGGGAAAGTATAAGGCAGCTCACACAGAAACAGATTCTTTGAATTTCTGGATTGTCGAGTTGGAGGCCAAGGCGCAGGAAACGGTTGAGGAGATGAACCAAGCGCAGGTTCGGTCCAGGAGAACAGGAACAAATTGAACGAGCTCCTCCTTCAGAAGAAGAAAAAGCGGTCTTGGAAGAAGATCTTGCTCAAGCCCGCTTAGCCACGGAGGGATCGGTCCGGGAGGCTCTCTTAGGGTTCGCAATATCCCCCTTGTTATTTGTTTTATGAGATAACATCTACGGGGCTTACATCTCCAAGTACCTAGATAACATGCGGGGCCATGTTACTATTTAGTTCGGACTTCCGCCCAAGGATGAGAGGTTGGATTGGATTGATCTGTTGGAGATGGATTGGGAATTCAAAGTTATCCCTTGTTTGGAGGAATCTGTGTTGTCTGATGATCCTAATTTCCCTCTGTTTGAATAGATGGAAAGATCAGTCAATCAAATAATGGTTGATCAAGAGGAGAGATAGAACTAGCTCGCGGCTCGTACCAATGCTGAAGGACAAACATATAAGGAGAAAGAAGAGAGGCAAATAGACTATGAATGCATTTAAATTCTTGTACTCCTATTTCTCATTTCCTTGTCCTTTCTAAATGCAATGACGAGTTCCTTTCCAAGCTCTGTGCTCAATTTAATTAAGATTAACAACTCTATGTTCGGGCCTGTGATAAGTATTCTAACTTACCCCGAAGTAAATGTGAGGAGCTTATCATTTCTATGATATTTCGCTCGAGTGTAAGTTCGAGGTTGATAGATACACTTAAGCCTTTATGTCACCCCTTGTAGTTTGGGTTGAAATTGGGCAAGGGTGATAAGGTGTGAGTTCTCAGATGCGTGTATGGATCACTCTTGTTCTGTCCCTATGATAATATAAAATGGTGTAGCCCCGGTTCTTCATGAGTCCCATGACAAGATTAGGGCAAGCCTCGGTTCTATATAAGTCATGTGTCACGCTTTGGTTGAGCCTCGGTTATACATGAGTCCCAAGACAAACTTAACTTGTTCTTTGATTGACCACCTCCGCCCCCTTTCTTTCTTCTTATGGTGGATTACAAAAGCATGAGGGCCATTTCCGGAGGGCGAAGACCGTCGAAGTGGATATTAGGTTCGCAGTGAGTTCTGGGAGCTTTGCGATCTACCCCAAGCACTCTTTATGTGGACGAGCATCTGACTTCATCAGAGCGATCACTACTACTTGGGAGACTTACAGATAAACCACTGCGGTCACCAGTCCAAACTCGTCCAAAAAATCCTATCTCCAGGATCGGTCATTCACCTAACAAGAAATAGTTCATATTACGCTTACTTGTATTCTTTTCATAATTAAGGAACATATTTTTGGTTCAGAATTGTCATTAATAATCAAATATTTACAATAAATATTGTCGTAAATTCATGATATTCCAGGTTCGGGAGATCTCGTCATCATCTAGAGTTTCTAACTTGTAAGCCACAACTTCTAGTTTTTTCAAAATTCAATAGGGCCCTTCCCAATTTCTACCACGTTTACCAACGTTCCTCTGAACCCTTATACTTCTAACAACGAGTTCATCTTCAGAGAATTCCCTGGGTAGAACACGCTTATTATGAGCCCGTTCCATGGTTTGTTGATAAGAACACATGCGTGCATAAATCACATTTCTTTTTTATTTGATTATTTCCATATCCAATGATCTTCTTCATCATTCATATGCTCATCATATTGGGTTATCCGAGGTGACCGAATTCCCACCACCACCGGACTAACTACTTCGAATCCATATACCAAATAGAAAGGAGACTCCAAGGTAGTGAATCGGGGCGTAGTTATGTAGGCCCAGAAGACCTCGTAGATGTGATCGTGCAATTTTCCCCCAAATATTCAATCTTTGTTTTTAATCGCTTCAGGATAGCTTGATTAGATACTTCCGTTAGCCCATTGATCTAAGGGTGAGCGGCCAAGGAGAAATGTTGGGTAATGCCTAGTTGAAGACAAAGATCCAGAACCATCCATCCATGGAACTGAATCCCATTATCCGATATCAATGCTTGAGGCACCCTGTAGCGGCTCACAATATTTCTACACAAGAAGTTTATTACCACCCGCTCAGATATCGTAGCCACGACTTCTGCTTCTATCCATTTGGAATAATATTAAAACTGCCACGAAGCAGAATTTTCGTTGTCCCACCAATCTGGGGTACGGTCCAAAGATATCAATCCTTCATCTATCAAATGGATAAGGGAACGGGGTTACCGATAGGGAAACCTCTGGTTGTTGTGGGACCATAGCATGATATTGACACGCTGAGCAACTTTTGGTATTATTCCTAACATCTTCAAGTAAAGTCGGCCAGAAATATCCGACTCTGATTATGCGATAATATATGGATCGATCCCCATAATGTATAACAAATACTCCTTCATGAACATAAATCATGACAACTTCAGCTTCAGTAGGAGACAAACATCGCAATAGCTGTCCCTCGAAACTTTTCTTAAACAATCGTCTGTTGTTTAGCACATATCTTTTGGACCGAAATTCATTTTTTCTAGCTTCCGAAGTATTTTCAGTGAGAAAACCATTTCTCAAATATTTGATGAAGGGGTCCATCCACGTGGGTTCCTCTAGAGTATCAATAACATCAATGCTTAAGCCCTGTAGTTCAATGCATAACGCCCAGATTGTCTCAAGAGATTGTTCGGTCACTTGGACCTCGACTGAAGGACGATCTTAAATACAGACCAACACAGTACCCGGTCTTACGTTCGGTATGCCTCTAGCCAATCTGGCTAATGCATCATCAACCTTGTTATGTTCCCATGGTAAATGATCAAATGAGAACTCACTGAACTTCTTAGATAATTCCACGACCTTGGCATTGTGCAGTTTCATGATGGGTTGGTGTGTCTCGAATCTTCTCGCAAACTGTTCCACAACTAATTTGGAATCTGAGAACATTCGCACTTTAGCAACTCCCTTTTCTCTGGCCAAATTCATTCTAGACAATAAGGCTTCATACTCCACCATATTATTTGGTAATGAGAATAAGAACATAATTGAAGAATGAATAGCATCTCCTTGTGAAGTAGTAAGGTTTATGCCCGCTCTCTTTCCTCCGAAGGTTGATCCATCGACATTTATTATCCATCGGCCATCCTCTTGATTCAAGCATACCGCTGATCGGGTCATTTCACCCACAAAGTCGGCCAAAACCTAAGTCTTGATCACCTTTCGGGGCACGAATTCCAGAATAATAACACTAATTTTGATGGCCCATTTAGATAATCTTCCATTCATATATGCCTGATTCAAAACTGTTTTCAAGGGATGATCAGTATATACATAGACTTTCTGGCCTTCAAAATAATGTCTCAACTTAGATATCGCTTTCTTTAATGCCAACATGAATTTCTCCAAGTTGGTGTATCGGACCTCTGCAGATACCAAAGAATGACTCATGTAAAAAACATGCATGTGAATATCATCTCTTATGGTAACCAGAGTGGTGCTCACTACGGCTTCAGATACAGCCAAGTATAATCCTAAAGGTTCATCGCAGCTTGGACTCACCATCACATGAGAGTGCTCAAGTATGTTTTCAATTCCGAGAAAGCTCGATCACACTCATCGGTACAATCTAAATGACTTATTTTCCTGAGTACTTTGAAGAAAGGCAAGGAACGATCTGCAGACTTAGAAATAAATCTACTAAGCACAGTTAGTCGACCCATTAGCCTTTGAAACTCCCTTTTGTTTCTCGGAGGTTGCATGTCAATAATGGCTTAAACCCTCGTAGGATTTATTTCTATGCCTTTTTCAGAAACATAATATCCTAAGAACTTTCTACTTCGGATCCCGAAGAAGCACTTATTCGGATTCACTTTGAGCTTATATTTTCGGCATACTTCAAAACAACGGAACAAATACGAAAAATGGTATTCATCATTCATAGACTTGACAATCATATCGTCAACATACATATCCATCATATGTCCTATCAAATCTCTAAAGATTTTATTAACAAGTATCTGGTATGTCGCTCAAACATTCTTCAAGCCAAAATGCATAACCACATAGCAATAAATGCTGTTATCGGTTAGGAAAGTCGACTTCTTCAGCAAGGAAAATCTGATGGTACCATGAGTAAGCATAAATGATACTCATCAAACATGCTGGCAGCGACAACATCCACCAGGCAACCAATATGAGTTAGCGGGAATGGGTCAGATGCACATTCTCCACTTCACGCCAGCCTTGGAAACAACCACATGATTTGCCACCCATTTAGTGTAGTGAACTTCTCTAATAAATCCAGCATGCAACATTTTGTTCACCTCCGTTCGGATCACTTCAAGTTTTTCAGGAGAATAACATGTCATCTTCAGCCGAAATGGCTTAGCTTTGGGGGCCGTGTTTATCCGATGATTACTTACAGATCGGTTAATACTCGGAACATCATCCGGGATCCAAGCGAATGTATCCATGTGGCTTCTCAGCAAGTGGATGAGTTGTTCCTCAAAATAAGAGACCAAATTTGTCACAATGCAACTAGCTTTGGTTGAGTCCTCCTCAACCAGGTTGATCAGTTTGAACCTGATGGGTTCCATTGCTTGCCGCGGGTGGAGTGGCTCTTCCAACAGATCTACCCGAGCTCTTTTCACATGTGTCAAGGTTCGACACGAGCTCATGTAGCACTGTCTTGCTACAATCTGATCACCCTTTATAGATATAATTCCCATGGGAGAAGGGAGATTCAGCATCACGTGATAAGTTGAAGGTACCACCTCGAACTTACTGAGTCCGGTCCTTCCAATAATAGTGTTGTACGCCAAGTCAACCTTAACAACAATAAATTCAAGGACTTCAATTCGGTGCTTGAATTGGTCCGCCAACGTTACAGGGAACAAGATCTTCCCACACGGAATAATGCTACTCTAATCGAAGGTCCAAATGGTGATTTTGGCGATAGTAAGATCGTGGACCGGAGCTCCCAATGTTTCAGCCACTTCGCGACTTATAAGATTGCACGAAGCACCGGTATCCACTAAGATCCTGTGGACCCGATGGCTAGAAATACTTCCCGTGATGATAAGAGGATCATCACAAGGATCAATAATTCCTTTCCGATCAGTAGCGGTGAAGGTAATTGTGTCCTCGTAAGTAGAGGTGGCCGTGGTTTAGGCCGAGCAGGTTGCGGGTCCAACCCTTCAAACCCAACAACCAATACGGGTTGACCCAAAGGGTTGTTAAAAAATTCAACCCGCTAATCGGTCAACTGGCGGGTTAGAGCATTAGCCCGACCCGGCCACGGGTTGGCTTGCATGTATTTATTGTATTTACAAGTTATTCTAAATAAAAATTCTAAAAATTTAATTTTTAATCAAATTATCAATAAATGAAGTAATTCAAATAATAATTTAGAATACAAATTGTATTAACTAACCAAATAAAATATATGCTACTAAACTTAACAGGAAGTATAAAACTGGAACAACAGATTACGAAGCTACGAGTGTGAGAAATTGAAGATAGTTGAGGATTTTATGTTTTTAACATAAAACAAATAGAAAACATGAATCTATTGTGGTTGGGGAGAGAAAACGAAATTGATAAAAATGCAAAAAATGTATTTTTATTCCATTGGCCGATGGGCCAACCCACGGGCCAACCCAATGGGTTAAATAACAATCGGCCCATTCCAACCCGTGGCACACAATGGGTTGACCCGCTGCGGGTTGCAGGTTTATTTAGTCGGCCCAACGGGTTGGGTTGGCCCATGGCCACCTCTACTTGCAAGGAGAGGACCGCTCAGCAGCCGCGTCATATTTAACCAGCGGGACAAATTCATTATCCTCTTAGAATTTCCTATGCACTGCTCTCTTTCGGTCACAGACCGACTTGTTGATTTTTATTCAGCAGGAGATAACATAAATTTCTCCGGTTACCTCCAGCTCTTGGGGCAAAGCCTCATTCTGCGGAGGCTGGTTCTCCATTTCAGCTGGTGAGGCAGGAGGATTCTCCTATCTCCCACCATCATTTTGCGGGGTTCTGCCTCCCCGACCCCCAAAGCATCTTCTTCTGCCGACGGTTCTCTCGACCGTGCGGGCCTTTTTAGTATTCTGCCAGGGGCGATCTTCGGTCCTCCCTACTTTCATAATAATTTCGTGGGTGCTCCCGATTGTCCTTTCCCCGTGGCCTATAACGGTGATCTCCTTGGAGGCCCTTTCGGGGTGAATCGGCAAGTTTGCCATTCGGATAGTTTTGATAAGGCTTTTCTTTTGTCATAGCCGCTACTGTCTCCTACAGCAGTAAGCACTTAAGTGTCGGGTGGTCGTTGTTATGATGTAATTCACAATACACCATTTTTTCCTCCCTCTTCGAGGGAAACCTTTCTCAGTAACCACAACCACTACTTCTCAGGGTTATCTCTTAGGGTATGCTACCCTGTGATCACTTACGCGTTCTGAATTCCAGATAGGCTTCCCCAACGCTTCATCCACCTTAATATATTTATTGATTTATTGAAGGAGATTTCCCAAGGTGAATGGGGGACTTTTTACAAGATTGGCCGAAAGGCGTTATGGTCCTAAGACCTGCTGTAAGATATATATTTTGTCTCTAAGCTCCAATTTGATGCCTCTGGCAGTTTTGTTAAATTTCTCCATGAAGGACCATAGACTTATTTTTGTCGAGACATACTTTAACTGATATAATTCATGCATGTTTAGGGGAGGTCCTATATTCGGTGTGAACTGCTCAGAGATAGTCAAAATAAATCCTTCATACAATTGTATGGAGCGGGCTGGCAAGTTTTTTAACCATGTTTGGGCATCGCCTTGTAACCATTCGCGAAGATGCGAAACTTCAGTGAGTCAGAGGTCCGAACCGTTCCCATCTTAAACTCAAAATCAGCAACGTGGTGAATGGGATCTCCGTTGCGCTTGAAAGTTGGCAACCCATCAGAGTTGCTATAGTACCGATCTGGGACTGCCGCCCTCAGAAAAAGGGAGCATCAAATCTCCCGAAGCTCAGAGACACTGCAAGATTGTTGAGACAAAGTGTGGGCAACATGCAAATTGTGCCACCAGTTTTCGTCATTGTTTCGTGGAATCAGGGCCTCCATGTCCTTGTAGAATAGTCTAGAATTCTTCCAAAGATCGGGCTCAAAATCCTTCTGTGTGTGCAACGCTGCCAACTCCTTGGCATGTTCAATAATGCGCTTCTACATACGATCCTAGTCGCTCTTAGGAACAGGGGTGGAATTCATGGCTAGGGGAGGAGGTGTAGACAGATATCTACGCCTCCTGATGGTAACCCCTCGCAGTATGATTTCTTCCTCGTCAGAGCAATGCACTTAAATATCGCTCTAATATCCTCTGTCCTCTGGAACAGGCCACGAAGCAATCTGTGGCCCTGTTCCATCCCTTTCCGTTGTAACATCCAACACAACCTTCCTAATCACTACCTCTAAAACATGTAAGGAAAATGTAGGGGGAAGATTATCATAGGGAACCTCGCTGTTGTTGCTTGAGGTATTTTAGTCACTATGGTTCTGCTTGTCCTTGTCAAGAAGAGACCTCAAATGGGAATCTAGAAATCGACCCCTCGGACGGCATCAAACTGTTATGGTCTAAAAGACCTGGGTACCAACAGTCAACATGTACAAGATTATCACAGTCTGTTTTATGATTTGTTTATATTTGAGGAACGATAATAAGAATGCAAATAAATCAATGAACAATGCAATTTAACGTGAAAAACCTCTAAAAAAGGGAAAAACCACATAGTTAAGAGTAAGAATACTCTTAGCCGAATCTATTAATAAAACAGTGAGCATTACAACTGAATATAGGCTAGGAAGATAACTAAAGGAAACAACGAGAGCCAAAGCGACGATAGTTTAGGGATCCACGCATGAAAAAGGGTATTCTCGAGCCAACAACTTCATCTTGTATTTATAGAGGATAATTGTGTGTGGAAAACTCTCTGTAACCGCCTCTTATAACATCGTTTTTTCATGACAGAAAACGTGGGTGTTCCTGTTGCTCGCTGTAATCGTTGTGGACCGATTCAGAAGATCGGTCTCCAAAGCACTTCAAGGCCGTTGTTCGCATGACCTTAGGTCCTGCCGATTAAATGGGCCTTCGGGCTTCCTTAGCTACGTAGGCCTTCGAGCCTTGTTATCTTAAGTTGACCAAATTACTATCAAGTTTCGGATCTTGGGTCTTGTAGATTCATTTCTTATCGCATGGACCAGTCTGGTATAACATGGATCTCCATCAGTTCGGGATATCGGGCCCCGAAGCTCTTATAAACTCTGTTGGCATCTCTAATTATTTTTTAATTATGATATCAAAATTATAGATTCAAAATAGACTTATGGATTATTTTATTTGAATAAATAACCCCAAACATCATTTGTTTCACAGTTATTAAATGCTTAACAAACCTTAAATGACATTACAGCTATATGTTGATTTCTTTTTATGTGTAACGCAACAAATATTAAATACAAATATCATATTTTAAGTGATGTTTAACATGTGCACGTAACTAAGTCGACAGCCATAAAGCAGAAAAACCCCTTATTACGATCTCCAATAATCAATATAAACTACTAGCACACACAAAAGCAACGAAGTTGTAACTATGATTATACTTGAAAACACATTTTTGTAATATATTTTTCATAAAAAAAGTTAAATGGTAATAAAAAAGTTGTGTTATACCATCTCGGGAAAAAAGTGTTTAGTTAATTTTTTAGATAGATTAATAATGTGATTTATTATTTATTTTGTGATTAACATTATATCGTGGAAGTCGAAATTGGGGTATTACTTGAAGTAGGTCAATTAAATTGGGCGACGTGGCTATGAATTTAAGAGCATCTGAACCGTTAATTAATATCCTCATTCAAAACGCCAACTGCCCTTCTGCTTCTCTTCTGACGGACACGTTGTTTACTCATCAAAATACAAAGACAAATAAAAACTGATTCCCAACGCCACGGCCTTTCTAATCTAATAAAATTTATTTATTTCTAAATTAATGTTTTTATTTTAATACATATTTAATCAAACTTATCATTATTTATACTTTTTATTATCAATCTTTTTGTTCCACATATGTTGTCATCAGTATTTTTAAAATGTTGCCATTTCGGCTAAATCATTAATACTTTTAGATTCTGCCAGTCAAATTAATAATCCTTTTAGCTAAAAGATTCATGTAGAAATTAATCTTTTTAATCCCAATATCATTTTAGTAAATCTATTGAACTACTTTCAATAAACACAATTAATAGCAGATTTCCAAATCTAAAATTGTTAATACTTTTCTAGGATATCCATTAAAATAATAAAAATTGTAGTTTTTTGCATCGATAAAATTTTGAAACTTGGTTATTAAATTAGAATAATAATTTTTGAATGATGTTACTTATATTAAATAAAATAATTCTCAATTTTATATGTAAATAAATTATATTATTTATAAAAAGAATTAGTATAAGACAATGACACTGAGACAGTGAGCAGAAAATATTTCTTGGTTGTAACGATGAAAATAAATTATGAAATCATTGGCATTTTAATTTCAAAGTAAATATTAAAATAATATAACATGTTTTATTATAAATCCCACTCTTCCCTTTCTTTCACCGTTGTTCTTAGTACGTTTTCTTCATCACCTTGCCATGGAGAAATCAACGGCGATAAAGAAGGAAGATCAGGATAATTGGCATATTTCTACCTGGGTTCATCGTCTTTGGTTCACCATCGGCTGCGCTACCGTTCTCTTCGCCGCAGCAAAATCCATATTACTTACTTCAGCTGTTGGAGAAAACTCTCTACGGCTCTGGCTGAAGTCAGTTTCCGCAGCCTTCATTGGCTACGTTGTGGCGGACCTGGCTACCGGGATATACCACTGGGGTATTGATAATTACGGGAGTGCTCGGACCCCATTCTTCGGCAGCCAAATCGAGGCATTTCAGAGCCACCATCAGCAGCCGTGGGCCATCACGCGCCGTGAGCTTGCTAATAATCTATACATAGCGGCGGCGGCAGTCACGGCGGTGGTTCTTCCAGTGATTTTTTTATCAAACGACCCTTTTAATCTAGCTTTTGCAGCAACATTCGCTGGGTGCATAATGTTTAGCCAGAAGTTCCATGCATGGGCTCATACGCCAAAGGGTAAACTTCCAGCAACTGTATTGGCGTTACAGAACGCCGGAGTTCTTGTTGCTAGAGCTCCTCACGCCACCCACCACCGCTCACCGTACAACAACAATTACTGTATAGTGAGCGGAGTTTGGAACCGGTTCCTGGACGAAACAAAGTTCTGGTTGGCGGCGGAGATGGTATTGGAGAAAGTGTCCGGCGCAAGACCTCGGTCATGGGGTGAGACTACAACTGAGTGGAAACAAGTGGCTCAGGAGCCTGAGATAGAGTAATAAAATAACGCGTGTAATTATTATCTTAATAAAATCATAATTATGTGCGATGTGTTTAAAATCATTCTACAAGTACCAAGTCAAAGATTATTTTTTTATTTTTTTTAAATTTTTTTTTCAAAATAAAAGTCAAAGATTTACATAAAGATTAATAAAATAATATTGCACAATACCATCAAGTCAAATTTATATGCTGTGGTAAATGAAAACAGGCTAATTCACCCCTAAATTGCTAGGGCTAATTCACCAAATTTAATAATTTTGGTGAGCCTTACATCTATATAAATTTCATTCTTTATCTAATTTTTCTCACACAATCTTATCTCCAAAGTCCTTACAATTTAAGTATATTCTATTTATTTTATTTTTTGTAGCTTTTTTTAAATAGTTAAATTAATTATGTAGGTTTTTTTAGTTTAGATTCTAAATTAATTCTTTTTTATTTATTAATTAAATGTTTGATATTTTAAGTTATATGTTTTAATTAATGTTTTATTTTGTTAGGATTATTTTATTTGTGTTAGATGTATTATTAAATTTTAAATTAGTTACATGTTTATATTGTACTTAAATTAGTTATGTACGATGATTATGTTGTATGATTAATTTTTTTTAGTTTATATTCTAAATTAATTACTTGTTTTATTTATTAATTAAATGTTTTGATATTTTAAGTTATATGTTCTAATTACTTGTTTTATTTTGTGAGTTTTATTTTATGCAATTACTTTTGGTTGTGATATCCCCTACAAAATATTTTTCTTGTTTTATTAGTCATTGAGCATGTATTACGAGGAATTTCGAAAGAACCAATCTCTTATGTGATTTCCACATCTAGGATCCAAAGAAAGAGAAGTTGTACCTCATGGTCTATAAATACATCATCCAAAGTCGTTTTTGAGGTTGTAATCTTTTGGCATAGATCCCAAGGAGAAATTCGCAAGGTATTCTCTTTGGTAGTGCAAACCCTAAACAGAGACATTTTGACCAAAACAGAGTAATCACGACCCTTGATCATAATCTAGAGAATCGCGACGTTCTGTCACCCAGTCCTTACTCGCCACATTACGTCGTTACCACCAACTCGCGAGGTTTTGTAATTGCCGGGGTTTTTTACGATATTCTTATTTTATTAGGTCTATCTTGTGTGGCGTGCGTTGTACACGCAGTATTTGATCATAGTCGAACACCCAGATAGAGCTCAGCTCTCCCGAGGACATAAGCTCATGTTTGTGACCCCAATCTCGTATATCATTGTGTCAGACATAATTCCATATTAACCGAGCTTAAAAGAACGAAATTAAGAATTAAAGGACTGATAGAACATTTAAAAATAAAGAATAATTTTTGGACAAGATCAGGTTGGTTTCCCGATATACTGGAAATTCGAGTTTCCTATTCCAATTAGGACATTTGGGTGACTTTGTCGTTGAACGCCCCAAAGGAGTGTTGGAATCTGCTGAAGAGATTCTTCATTTGGGTTGTGCAATTGTTTACTGCTCATGGTATTTGTAATGCTTACCTGATACCAATGAGGATCGAGCTAAGCTGATTTACTTGATATGTTTGGAGGGGACAAGGAGTTTGTTCCTATGCATTGAGGGTCTATACTCGTTAATTAGTTTCGAAAGTTATGCAAATGGGTGTTAGGTGAGACAAGAGTACCTGACGAGTTTGTCTAGTGCAGGTGTGCATTTTGAACTATTATCTATTTTCGTTATATTAATAACTCTAGTTGAAATGAATGATTTTGTGTACTTAGTTTTCGGTTTGGGATCGTGTAACGACCCTAATGTGGACCTAGATGATTTGGTAAAAACGTGCTAAATAAAACGAAACGTTCGAATGTAAACTTAAAACATAGTTCAAAAACATTAAAGTCTAACAACATAATTTAGAGTGTTCTCAAAAGACCGGACTATATCACCGGACAACCGACGACCTCCTTCCCATGCCCTTCTCATACTTCGTCCGCGTCACCTACAAAATCTGTAAAACGGTCACAATCTATTAAAGGAAATATCACACACACCATGCTTATCTTTTCATTTCTTAAATACACCAAACACACACGCGTAAGTCGTTTCTTTTAATCATTTTCTTATTCCCTTCTTCTTAATCTTTTACCCTTATCATTCCCCTCATCCTTTAACTTTACTGTTGTCGAGAGTAACATGCTCGGTACATGTCCCGCCCAAGCCAACCGTTAGCTGTTGGTTGACTCGACGGGTCATATGCTTCCCTTCCCCGAGTGAGTACTTATGCGCTACCCCTTTTTCCACCCGGATCCGTTCTGCCCTTTACGTACGTATCTTTCCATTTTTGGAACTTAACGTTCCCTTCATCAGGCATGCCCTTCCTTTGGCGAATCGTGTACTAAGTACGATGCCGAGTTCGGTCGGACGGTACATCCTTCCTCACCCCGAGTCTTATTAACATTTGTCTCGTTCAATCGTGTCTTTTACTTTCTTTCTTACTAACCCTTCCCGTTTTCCTAAGTTGGAACCTTCCCTTACTACATTGTGTTCACTCCGCTTACTGTTTGCTTTCGCTCGTTATAATCTCTTCGTGCTTCCCGTACACCCTACGTGTCATTTTCCTCTCACGATCCGGCGTTGAGATGCGACGAAAACACCCAAACTTAGTATTTCCGCGATAATTCACTTCATCCTTGAAATCTGTAACAATTTTGTGCTTATGACAAAATTCGCGATAATTTGTTATTCAAAATTTTCACAATAATTTGCTCTTCAATGTTTCTGCGACAATTTTGCTCTCTGCTTACAAATCCGGGACAATTCTCTTTGATAGAAATTCGCGACAATTTGCAAGGCTTAAAATCCGCGACAATTTTCTCTTTCGTGACAATTTTCCTGTTTTTCGGGTTTTTCGCGGATTTTCGTGTCTTAGTGATAATTAACTTGGGTTTGGGCCTTCCCAACCCTATTTATATACATTTTAACTTCTCTAATTCACCTTTGACCCCTCCTTCCATTTTATTTTGACCCTCCTTTATCTTTGCTTCACTTTTCTATCTTTTCGTTTCCTTTTTTCGTTCTTTCATTCATGTATCCCTCGTTATTCATTGTCTAGACTTTACCACTATATTTCCTACTATTATTCTATCATACCTTTTTCCTGGCTATTACATCTTTCCCCACTCATTTTGAGTTTCGTCCCGAAACTCGTGCGTACCAATCTTCCATTAATTCCGGCGCTCTCTGTCTAATCTCTCGTTTCGTTTCCCATGTAGCTTCTCTTTCTCCCTGATTGGACCATTGTACATTCACCATTGGAATTAGTTTGTTTCTGAGTTTTCTTTCCTCTCTGCCTAGGATTTTCACTAGAACTTCCTCGTATGTCAATTCTGGGGTTATCTCTATGGGTTCCCCCACACATTCTTGGATTCCTTCAGTGACACTCCTCCTCAGTTGGGATACGTGGAAAACGTTGTGTATCCCCCTCATCTCTTCCGGAAGCTTCAGCTGGTATGCTTGGTTTCCGATTCTTCGTTCCACCTCGTACGGTCCGATGTACCGACGACTCAGCTTCCCTGTTCTTGTGGTCCTTAGTACCCCCTTCATCGGTGATATCTTCAGATAAACGTGATCCCCAAATTTCAGCTTCAGGGGTCTCCTTTTTATGTCTGCCCAACTTTTGTATCGATCCTGTGCCGCCTTAATGTTGTTTCGTATCACGGCCACCATTTCGACGGTAATTTCTACCAATTCTGTTCCCGTGGTCTTTCTCTCTCCCACCTCATCCCAGCATAGTGGTATACGACACTTCCTCCCATACAGTGCCTCATATGGAGCCATGTCAATGCTGCTCTGGAAACTATTATTATATGCATATTCTACCAGCGGTAGGAAATCTTCCCAACCTCCCTTAAACTCCAACACACATGCCCGTAACATATCCTCCATAATTTGGTTCGTTCTCTCGGTCTAACCATCCGTCTGTGGGTGGTAAGCTGTGCTCATGCTTAACTAAGTTCCGAGTGATTTCTGTAAGCTTTGCCAAAATCTAGACTTGAACCTCGGATCCCGATCTGACACAATATTTACTGGAACTCCATGTAACTTGACTATGTTATCAACGTATATTTTGGCAAGTCTGTCTACTGCGTATGTTGTCTTGACTGCTAAGAAATGAGCCACATTTGTTAGGCGGTCAACCACTACCCATATTGCGTCGTTCTTCCGTGGGCTCTTGGGTAATCCTACCACGAAGTCCATGTCGATGCTATCCCATTTCCACTATGGAATCTCCAAGGGTTGTAGCTCGCCCCCTGAACATTGGTGTTCGGCCTTAACTCGTTGGCAATTTTCACATTTGGCCACAAAGTTTGCAATCTCATTTTTCATTCCATCCCACCACCAGTACGTTTTTAGGTCCCGATACATCTTAGTACTTTCTGGGTGAACCGAGAAGGTCGAATTGTGTGCCTCTGCCATAATCTTCTTTCTTAACTCTGGTCTGTTTGGTACCCATACCCGTTCGTTCATTTTGATTAGCCCATTGCTTCCTTTGCTTATCTCTGGTTTATCGCTTCCGGCTCCCTCTTTTCGTGTTACAGGTTTCACAGGGTCTGATATCTGGGCCTCTAGTACTTCCTCTAGTATCCCTGGCTTTGCGGTAATAGTCCCCAATATAGCTGTGGTCGACTCTACAACTTCTCCATTTCTTTTAACAATGTGTTTACTATTACGCCATGGGTTTTCCTGCTTAGTGCATCGGCTACTTGATTCACTTTTCCGGGATGGTACTGAATGTTCAAGTCGTAATCTTTTATCAGTTCTAACCATCTCCGTTGTTTCATGTTAAGCTCTCTCTGTGTGAATAGGTACTTCAAACTATTGTGGTTGGTGAATATCTCGCATTTCACACTAGACAGATAATGTCTCCAAATCTTGAGTACGAATACCACCGCGGCTAACTCCAAATCATGGGTCGGATAGTTCAACTCGTGTATCTTCAGTTGACAGGATGCGTATGCTATGACCTTCCCACCCTGCATTAGTACACACCCGAGTCCTTCCTTCCAGGCGTCGTTGTATACCGTGAAGTCGTGTCCTGGTGTGGGTAGTACCAGTACTGGTGCAGATGTCAACTTCGTTTTGAGACATTCGAAACTCGCTACACACTTCTCATCCCAAATATACCTCGTTTCTTTCCTGGTCAAGTTTGTCACGGCTTGGCAATCCTTGCAAACCCCTCGATTAATTTACGGTAGTACCCGGCTAATCCTAAGAAATTCCTCACTTCCCGAGCGTTTGTCGGTCTTGGCCAATTCACCACTGCTTCAATCTTCGTTGGATCTACCGTCACCCCTCTTGCTGATATCACATGTCCTAGAAAATCTATGATGTCCATCTAGAATTCACACTTGCTATATATGGCATACAACTTCTCTTGTCTGAGAGTCTGTAATACTATTCTCAAATGTCGCTCGTGTTCCTCCCGGTTGCAAGAGTAAACTAAGATATCGTCAATGAATACCACCACGAACTTGTCTAGGTACTGGCGAAATATCATATTCATCAAATCCATGAAGATTGATGGGGCATTAGTCAATCCAAATGGTACTACCGTACATTCGTAATGGCCGTATCTCGTTCGAATGGCCGTTTTTGGTATGTCCTCTTCCCTCACTCGGACCTAATGATACCCTGACCTCAAGTCTAACTTTGAGAACACCTCTGTGCCTTGTAACTGATCAAATAAATCGTCGATCTTGGGTAGCGGATACTTGTTCTTTATCGTGACCTTGTTTAACTCCAGGTAATCGTAACATAGTCTTAGCTCACCGCTTTTCTTTCTGACAAATAACACCGGTGCTCCCCAGGGGGAGTTGTTTGGCCTAAGAAATCCTTTTTCCAATAGCGATTCAATCTGTTGTTACAGTTCATGCATCTCTCTAGGTGCCATTCGGTATAGAGCCTTGGAGATGGGTTGTGTTCGGGGGAGCAGTTCTATTTCCATTTCCACTTCTCTCTGGGGTGGCTGACCCGATAGCTCGTAGGGAAATACATCACGGTATTCGCAAATTACCGAAACTGACTCCAATGGTGTCCCTTCCTTCTCAATGGTGACAAATGCTAGCCAATTCGAATGATCACTATGCTCTCCCTCCTCACCCATAATTGGTTTTCCGACCATGTCCCGTTTCCCTTCCTGCGGCGTACTGAAAGTGATCGTACGTTCTCGACATTTCACTTACGCAGCGTACTTAGATAACCAATCCATTCCCAATATAGCATCGAATCTCATGTCCCCCAACTCAATCAAGTATGCCTATGTGTAACGACCCGCCTTTCCGCTTACACGATATTGTCCGCTTTGGACTAGGCTAACCCTAATGACACCCACCTAATCCTCATGGTTTTACTTTTTCCCTTGCCACCACACTTCCCAGTGGGTCACCCATCTCTGAATTGCTCCATGGTGAGCACGCTTAACTTTCTAGATCTAACGTTGCGCTTGCCACTTTGCTAGGGAAAAGGCCTCGTGCAATGGAAGACGAATCACTATACTTAATCTCTGATCGTTCCCCGATAGCCGATGTAAGGATTCGCCTAAGGTGCCCTCTCTCTTGCACCCCGAGGGGTCCTTACATTCACCCCTCCTTATGGACTCAGCGTCCTCGCTAAGGTTTGCCCCAATACACCGACTATAACCCGGGTTCTGCTCCGATACCAAATGTAATGACCCGCCTTTCCGCTTGCACGATATTGTCCGCTTTGGACTAGGCTGACCCTAAAGACACCCACCTAGTCCTCACGGGTTTACTTTTTCCCTAGCCCACACACTTGAGTGGGTCACCCATCCCCGAATTGCTCCAGGGTGAGCACACTTAACTTTCCAGTTCTAACGTTCTGCTTGCCACTTTGCTAGGGAAAAGGCCTCGTGCAATGGAAGACGAATCATTATACTTAATCTCTTATCGTTCCCCGTCTATAGCCGATGTAGGGATTCGCCTAAGGTGCCCTCTCTCTTGNTCTCCAAATCAACTATGGAAGAAGGACGATGATGTTCCATGAGAGCAGATATTAATAAACATCCAAGGGGGAGTGTTATGAATATATAGGTGGATGTTTATCAAAGTAAAGAAACATATCCCACTAAATCCGGAAAAGACAATCTAAATTACAATATACAAAATATCTTATACACCTAACTTTTACATCTAATTAATAAGGTAGATATATTTAATGATACTAGTTGAATTAGTCATTGAATTAATATCTCATTATCTATATGAATATTTGTCTTCCACAAATATTCATATATTTTGCCTATAAATAGAATTGATTTGTGTCTTATGAAAACACACAAGAATATTGAAGGTATGAGTATTATGTTTATGATCATAGATTAGTATCTATCTTATTCCACATTTTTCGAATAGTTTTATTTATAACAAGAGCTTTATTATTAGTATAAGTTACAACAGAGCCTAAGCATAGGGTTTTTGGGAATTCTGTTGGGAAAATTCCCTCTTCCCGTAGAAGAAAAGAATTCCCGTTATCTGGAGTCGGATCGACTTAATATGATGAGAACCGAATGTAAATGAAGAAAGATAAAAGACACAAGATTTACCGTGGAAATCCAAAACCGGGAAAACTACGTGACCGATAAACCTCGGCCGTGAATTCACTATCACAAGAAGAATATAATTGATTGATTACAATTGTCTTCATGAGACCTTTATTTATAGAGTTCAACTAGGATCTAATCTACCGAATATTCTACAATATTCTCTTTTCATATCTTTGACCGCATCTTCTATATATATATAACAAGATATATTTGCATATATTCTTCTATATATATACCAACCAATAAGATATATCTCAATATCTTATTCCATATATTTAATGCGTCAATTAAGGAAAGATATTTCCCATCGATACTATCGAATCTCGATCCAAGTCTAATCCGACTTCTATCAAATAGACTCATCACAATCGTTCGATCGATATCCTTAATAGATCCGAGATCCATCAAGTCGATCAACATCACCGCTTCATGTTAGGTTTCCCCTGGTCGGTATTTCACCATCGAACCCTTCGACTATCACCCGACCTCCATTCCTAACAATCTCCCACTTGGAGTTGGGTGATCTTTCATTCTTCTAAAGTAGTCAGCCCAAAACTTATGCACCGACACGATGCCCTTTGAGAGTTGAACAACTCTCGCCTTCGACTTTCGAGGTAAGTGTCCACCCTCGAAAGTCCCCGTTCGCCAAATCACCTGGTGAACCAAGTTAGGGCATGCTCCAGCCCTAACTTAACTGAAGTGACATAACCTGTCAACTTCCCCAAAACCGAAGTCTTGGCCTCCAAGGACACTACCTCGTCCTTCAAGGCAAACTCCCACTCATCGAAAGCTTTTCTCGCCCTCCATTGCCTAACCACAGAAGCTAACGATTCCCCTGTATTCCGATCTGCCGTCTGATCGACCATACCCGGATCCATTTCCGACCGATCAACCTTGCTATCACCAATATCCTCATTGATTGATTTTCCCGAAGGCCTCTCCGACCGATCCACCTTTACCGGTGTTCCACTCCCACTCGACAATGCCGGTTTTACCGCATCTTCACCATTGTGTCGATTTCGAACGTGTCCTCGTTTAGTCTTGCGTTTTGTGATACCCGGTCAGTCCGCCATGGTGCCGATCCCCACATACACACTTCCAGACTTAATTCCCCTGGCCACGATCAATGATTCTTTCGACACTTTGCAACATCCGCCTCCAAATGTAGTTCGATACCCCTTTGCGTCAAGCTGGCCCACCGAAATCAAATTCTTCTTAAGACCGGGAATATACATTACATCCTCTAACAACCAACTGTGACCGTTAGATGTGATCGGTATGTCTCCCCGACCTGTAATTCTCAGCGCCTTCCCGTCCGCCAAATAGACTTTTCCATGATTTCCGCCCGCAAAATTAACGAATATACTTTTATCGGATAAAATGTGAAATGATGCTCCCGAGTCAAATACCCATGACTCAATCGGACTCTCAATGCACACGACTAGTGCATCGTCCGTCTCGGCAACCGACGCCGATACATCCCTTCTTTTCTCCTTGCACTCTCGCTTCAAGTGCCCCCTCTTTCCGCAATTCCAACACTCCGGTTCGCCACGTGACTTAGACTTCACCCGAGTCTTTCCCTTTGACCGATCATCCCGATCGTCATCGCCATCACGCCCTCCCTTGCCCCATCGGTTATTATACAGACCAGACTCTGTTGCCAAAGCAGCAGGGTCATTGCATTCCCGACTGGATCTCCGCACTTCCTCACTGATCAACCGATCCCGCACGTCGATAAACTTCAACTTACCCGGTTGGCTACTGATCACGTCGACCGTGGTCCCCCAACTGTCCGGTAATGTTCCAAGTAAAAGGACTTCCAATTGATCATCCTTGATTTCGTGCTCCATCGATGCAAGTTGTCCGGCAAGATTATTAAACTCGTTCAAGTGTTTGGAAACTGAAACACCTTCGGCCATCTTCAAGGTGTAAAGTTTCTTTGCAAGGTGCACTAAATTTGTTGATGTCGGCTTTGCGTACATATCTTAAATCGCCTTCATCATCCCCTACGTAGTGGTTTTATTGAAAACGTTAAAGGCAACGTTTCTCGTTAAAGTCTCCACCACGAACCCAAGAGCCTTTTCGTCGATTCTCGACCACTCGACATCCACCATCTCTTTCGGTTTATCCTTCTTCAGAGCCGCTCCGAGATATTGCCGTCGTTGAGTTCCTTGAATCTGCATCTTCCAATACCGATAGTCGTCGCCATCAAACATCTTCGAGATAACTCGATATTCCCCCATCGCCACGATCCATTACAACCTACCCCACGGGACAACCCCACAGCCACCACCAATTGTTGGGAAAATTCCCTCTTCCCGGAGAAGAAAAGAATTCCCGTTATCCGGGGTCTCCCGTTATCTGGGGTCGGATCGAATTAATGCGATGAGAACCAAATGTAAATGAAGAAAGGTAAAGACACAAGATTTACCGTGGAAATCCAAAACCGGGAAAAAACCACGTGACCGAAAAACCTCGGTCTGAACTCACTATCACAAGAAGAATATAATTGATTGATTACAATTGTCTTCATGAAACCTCTATTTATAGAGTCCAACTAGGATCTAATCTAGGAAATATTCTACCGAATATTTTACAATATTCTATTTCCATATCTTTGACCGCATCTTCCATATATATAACAAATATATTTGCATATATTCTTCCATATATATCTCCATAATATATCTTCATATCTGCTTCCATATATATCGTCAACAGAATATATTTTCATATCTTCTTCCATATATATATAACCAATAAGATATATCTCAATATCTTTATTCCATATATTTAATGCGTCAATTAAGGAAATATATTTCCCCTCGATACTCTTGAATCCCGATCCAAGTCTAATCCGACCTCTATCAAATAGACTCATCACAATCGTCCGATCGATATCCTTAATAGATCCGAGATCCATCAAGTCGAACAACATCACCGCTTCATGTTAGGTTTCCCCGGGTCGGTCTTTCACCATCGAGCCCTTCGACTATCACCCGACCTCCATTCCTAACATACTGATGGTGGGAGATGAACATTCCTTCAGACAATTACTCGACCCGTTCTTCCGAATTCAAAACATTTTCATAAACACCCATGAGGTGGATAGCTAATAGATACCTTCCAGGATGAATTCCAGCTTCGAGAAGGGTGAGTAATGATTTTGGCGACCGAGTCTTCTTCCGAAAGGGTTAATTGAGTCCCCGGTAATATATCGCCCTAAATTCTTCCAGTTATCCTAGGGTTCGGCTCCGTTATCGACCCTCGAACTGCGAAAACATGCCAAAATACTCTCGACCTGATTTAATCTAAGAAATATTCAAAATATATGCAATCTACCACCGAATATTTGACGTGATGACTTCCAGACACTCAAATTATTAAAATGACCCTTACATTAATTTACCTAAGAATCTTCCTAAAATACTGATAATCTTATTAGGAACTCTTATATGCGACTCCAGAGCCTATAAATGATGAAATCACAATATCCCCGATGGTGTCCAAATTACAAAATACCCTCGAAGTCACTTTATCTCAAAATATTCAGAATACCTTGGAAGACGTGCTAGAAGATTCCCGGGGTATCTAAATTACAAAATATCCCCGTGTGATATCAATAGTGATCTTCATAGTTCATCGCAGAAATATTCATCCCTTTTTAATTCGTCACGAATTTAGGACATAGGTAGAAAATCATACCAACAACTTCAGACTTTCCGTGTTGCCTTTGTCATATTGTGAATTAAAATTGAAATCAACTCTAATCAACTTAAGTGTCTTCAGTTTGAAGACTCAACTCCGACTCCACCAATCAATTACAAAAGAACCAACGTGCTCTAAACTTATAATTTTATGACCGCATTTAACAAACTTGTAAATCCATGAAACCATAATCCAGCTGTAAAAGTGTTTAAATCATTATTACTCCAACTACAAAAATAAAAATGTATGTTGAACTCTTCTTCAAATTTCCCAAAATCGTCATGATTGTTATATGAACTCTACAATCTCTAGCTCACATCCCTTTTTTCGTCTTAGTCATCGCTATATCTCCACTTGGAATTTCGTTATCTCTTTAACATACTTCAAGGTGATATCTTAATTTACGGTTACAATTGATCTTGTGTGTTTTTGTCCGTAGCTTAATTATTGACTGCCTGCAAATGCTCTAGTCTACACGACCTGCTTTTTGGATATTAAGATTTCATCAATGATGAAACTCTGACTTTGGAGCGCCTTGTGCAATAGGAAACTAAGATAATCTTCGTCCCAACAAGTGTCGGCTGAGTTCCACATGTTATAAAAAAATAAAACGGAGAGTCTTGATATAGGATTTTCAAAAAACGGCTTATAACTGCGGGCAAGACCATAAATTTCCCCATAAAAACCAAGAACTTTTATATTTTCCTATCGAATTCTCTTATGTTTAGAATAATGAAGGAAGTCTCCATTTTCTCAAAACCTTAATACTTGTATTTGCTCAACATTTTTTCTCTCATAGAATCTCGTATAATATAACTCGATCAAACATGATCTTGATTGGTCTAATTATGGTAATTTTCGACAATCACGATTATAAATAAGAAAATCTCTGTCATCCATGAAATAAATTTATGACAACTCCAATAGTAGATGGGAAAATCCATGTCATCCAGACGGCTGTTTCCTAATTATTCTGATAATAAATAAGAATGTTAATTATGACACTTGCGTGTCTCGGAAGAAACAAATGTCTTTTCTACGTATCCAAAACAACTTCACTTCATATGTCGCTTTGTAATCTTTCCTAAGAGTTTCCGGCTATCCATAAGATTCTTTAATAATTAAATAACTCGATGTTAAGGTGGTGATAACCGTCATTCAAAAATTATGAAAACATAAGAGATAATACATAAGAGTCCATACGTCAATCATTATGATGATACCGGAGATAATACCAAAATTATGAGATTATTAGAATATAACAAGATCTTGATAGGAAATATAATTGTAATACTATTACAATTAATTATATGTTGACTTCGTGAAAAAATAAAAATATAATCTAGATAATAAATTATCACAATATTCTAAATTAAGATGATAATACATACGAGTCCCCTAGTAAATCTGTCTGAAAATGCCAGAGAGAATACCAAAATGAAGAGATCGTAAGATCCAAATCATCACATTCCATAAAATAAAGAAATTCATCTTCTTTGGATTACGCAATTTAAAATCCGAAATAAATAAGATCAATATCTGCACTTTCCACAACGAAGACCGTTCAGAACATTAAATAATCTGTCTTGATCAATATGTATAAATCTCAAAACGATTCAATTATGAAATAATTATATCCATATCAGAATTCCAAAATAATGGATTACCGTCGATAGTTTGAACATTGAATTGATTACCGAAACTGATCTCCACAATTGGGTAAACTGAACAATGTATCTTTAATAATATACGTAAATTGCATAATGATCCAACAGTGAAATAAAGTTAATCGTATAGAATACCACAACTCAGAATCGTAGAAAAACCAAACTGAAACGTTGAAAATTCGGCGTTAATTTAAAACCCGAAACAACATTTAAAATCGATCTCCACCGTCTGGAACATTGAACAAACCGTCTAGATAAATATATATGAATTTCAGAAACATCCAACGGTGCAATGATACAAACCGAATAGAATATCCAAACTGCGCATGACTAGATGATTAGAAATGACCCTAAAATCAGATCGTTACCAATCAGCGGACATAAAGATATGTAGTAAACCATGCTAAAAAATTTAAGAACGATCGAACGGTATTACTATGAGATTCGATTCGAAAATCCAAAATTATATATACAAGAAAAATAAAAAACAAACCGATCTAAACCGACGTTAATTCGAAAACCGAAAAGACCATAAAAATCAATCTCACTGTTCAAAACTGAGACAAATATGTTTTTAACAGTATACATATAATGTAGAAAGATCCAACGGTTCAATTCTTGGAAACAAACTGAAAACCGAAGATGCGCTGAATCGAAAAAAATATTCGTGTTTTCCATCCAAAACTCTGGAATAAAAACTCAATGGGATTAAAAACGGCCTCACTAACGGAGCCAATGTTATCACTGCTAAAAATTGACAATTACAAAATTTAGATCCCCTTTTATGGGTAGGGGTCATATGAGAAAGTAATACGAAAACAAGAAGAAAAAATACACGATTTTATTGGTGGAAAATCTTTCTGTAAAATAAAGGATAAAAAACCACATCGGCCGTAGCCTTGGAATCCACTATAAACAACAAGTTTGCATATTTACAACCAGAGAACAAGATGTATAAATTGAAAAGAAAAAAGATCATATTCGGTTGCCATAGTCGTAGGTTTTCAGTCTGAAAAAAAAGTGACTGGCGGCCTCTTCCTTAGGTCATCCATAAAACCCCTTCCCATTTCTATAACTCTTTAACCATGTTTATATAATGTGGAATCTAGTCCAATTATAACTCTCTCAGCCCATTAATAATAAAGTCTAATAAATAATAGTCCAATAATCTCCAAATTAAGCACAATGGTCTACTAAATAAGTAACTCGATTCAAATACGACGAAAAGCTATAAGCAATGTCAATAATCAAAATATCTCGATCTACTTCATTTCTCCACTGGGGAACGACTATATAGAAATAGATGTGTACTTAAATAATAAATTTCTCAGGACGATATCAGACCCCACATAATGCGGCTCTGCCATTTGCTAGTAGCATTGCGTCGGGGTTCTCAACCATGACGGAGTTAAAGGGAGGCTTCTAATTGTGGCACGGCGCATTGTACTTTACCCACTTATGATGATGATATAGATATTGCTCTTTTACTTAATGAATTACCTCGATAGAATTGTTTAATGTACATTATTAGTTTTACATCTAATTTTTTAAATTCATGTCTTTATGGATTCTTGCACTACGTCGTCAAGCCAATCTTCTCTTTTCGTGCATGTGGAGTCATGCCATATAATCCATTCAAGTTTAATCCATTTGTACTCTAGTTGCGGGGGAGTATAGAATCTCATTCTCGTATATAGATAGGAGAACATTGAGGGTAAACCTCCACTTTGGTAATTAGTCGGTATGAGTTACACATTTTGATGTTTTGGTGTTATGCTTATCTCTTAGCACGCTGTTAAGGGTAAAAATTACTCCTTAATATTATGAGATTTAATATATGAAAACCGCTAGTAATCGGTTGCAGTAACTAAGAATTATATGTTGGAAATCCAAGAACTTGGAGGAAAACCCACAGGGCACCAAACCAGGAAGAGATTTCACTAGAAAAGAATAGGTACATAACACATGCAATAGAATAGTTTTTCTCTGGTACTGCTATCTCTGCTCCACTTAGCCTTTTCTAAGCTTGCTCATTCTCCCCCTTTTTATATAGGGGATGATTGAATATAAAATATTAAATCTAAAAAAAGTTTTATCATGTCTTATCAGCCGCATTCGAGCTGATTTATACGACTTTATTGCCTAAAAGTCGTGCAGCATCGTTTGAGATTGGTGACCGACATCTTTGACATTTCAGCATTCATATCGACAGTGTCGATCGGCAAACACATCTTTCATTGTCGATCATATGTCAAGAATTCCGATCGATACAAACAAACGTCGATCTCGACATCGATCCCGACGAGTGCTGATCACTGCCGATCAGACATAATGGCGTACCGATCGGTTCTCCGTATCATATGTAGATCGCCTTATTCGAGAAAATTTTTCGATTGATATCTTGTTACCCATCCGGTTCGACCCGTTACCATAAATCCATGCAATAACACACGCCTATAGAATTTTCGAGCTCCGGAGGTAAGGATGTTTGTGTTGGTGGCCATACTTGAAATCTCTTTCCTACATTGAAATGACAGTTTGATTGGCTTGGTAAAACTTTATCATCTAAATCTTTGTAATCGGGAGATGATATATGAACTTAGAGTTCTATTAATGGATTCTAGCTAATTTGTTGTTAGTGTTTTCATAACACTTGCTGATATCGTGAGTAAGTGTCTACTTCATTTTGTCTTTCTCCTCAAACTACCGTCATGCCTCAAAGTTTATACTTTGAATCTCTATAATATCATACTCCATTTTATAGCCCTTTGTGCACCTTCTCTAAGCACATCCGCTTCAACCCAATGTTTTCGAAAGACTATACAAGTTTCATCCAAAATGTCGGAGACACCATCTATTGTGCAAACTCACCATCTTGGAAAGTTTATATTTCATTCACTATTTCCAAAATATTTGATGCTCTTTATGATATAACACACGTTTCACATTCGCAAATAACATACGCATCTAGGTTGTGCAAAAACCATGTCCATGCTCGACAACTCTCACTGTCTCCTAAGGCATACACGACATGAATAACATGACAACCACCATCCTTACCCACGGAAAAAATCAATTGGTGGATGTGCCTAATCAATCATAGAAATCACAAGTATACGATATAACTTCATTAAAGGTCAACAACACAATAACAGCTGAATCGAACCTTGAATATAAGTTTGTGTCAACGGAAAGGACGAGGTCACAAAAAATGTCTTTTGTTCTTGCAATAAAAATAAATTCATGCAATATAAGTCTTTAAATCGCCATAAAAATGTATTTGTTCTTGCAATATATGGTGACATAGAAGAAATTCATTACGAATTTTTCATGAGGTAGAATGAATTTGTTTCGAGAGAAGAAATTCATTACAAACTTGTTGTGCATTGATGACATGATGCATCTTTATGATGATGTTATCAAATAATTTACCGATCAATAGTTGATCAAATTATATTTAGAACAGTTTTGCAATATCATATCATTAGTTGGCAGAGTATTACATAGCCAATAAATTTTTTCTACCCCATTTTATGACAAAAATGTACACAATAATCCAAAAATTTACACTTTTGATGCACATGGGAGGCTCTTCTATATAATCTAATAAATCTCCTACGTGAGATGCATCTATAAATTTTTTTATTCTAATCGTCTATTGGAGATAATGAAAAATATTTGAGATTTTTACTTCGAGTGTCATGAAGAGTACAATGTTGAATTAAAATGTTCTCGTTAAAGAATTCCTTATGAGAATTGGAACATGTGTATGTCTCTCTTGTGCTGTCATTATTGTTGGTTCGTGACTCGACCGAAGAGAAACAAATAACCAACCCACAAAAACGTAGACCTAGTCCCTGGGCCGTGGGAGAAGGATATACGCCGGCTCAAATGTCATAGTAAAGCCCAATAACAGTAGTATAGACAGTTACTGGAACAAAACGGTAAGATAGAAAATATGAAGACGTTACAAAGAGTTGCAAGCAGTCACCATCAAGTCATCTACTTAATCTGAAAATACGACATATAGAAAGAATGATTCAAGACAGATATAAATCTGTGAAGAGAAGAAAACATCACGTGAGATGGAATATTACAACAGCGACTGTGAAAGACTTTGAGTCTAGTTTATCTTCATGTTATTGAATCGTGCATTGTATATTTCTGAAAAGTGTAACATGGATATAGTGAATTGGACATGGATCTTGGTCCAGTGGTTTTCATCCGGTCTTTCCAGTTTCCACGTAAAATCTGTGGTGTTGATTGTACTTTATTTTTCTGCAAAGTAACCAAACAATCATAATCAACAGAGAAAAAGAGGAAGTTAATTCCCAACAAAGTGGTGGCCCATGCAGGTCGAAACCAGTGGATCAGAAGTAGAAGAATCAGTAAACAAAAAGGAGGAAAAGACTCTAGTTAAGAACACTTTCAGCCAAGAAACCAATTAGATATGGCAAATGAATCATACGCCATGATTCGATTAACATCCACCAACTATCCGGAATGGAAGAATAGGATGGAAGACTTACTCAACTACAGAATGATGTATGATCCTGTCGAATTTGAGGAAAAAAAACATGCATAATATACAGCCTAATAATGGAAGAAAATGCACAAACAAATCTTGGGGTTCATAAGACAATCAATAGACTCATCTCAGTATCATCATGTGAGCACTGCAACAGATGCAAAACAATTGTGGCAGAAATTAGAAAGAACGTTTGAATCAAATTCTACACAAAGCCAAGGGTCATTATTACACAGACTCTTGGGAATGAGATACAAAGATGGAATGTCTAAGACTTACTATATCGAGAAATTGATGGAAGTCACCAGCCTTATGACTATTGTTGATCTCAAATTGGAGGATAAACTGACCTATTTGTTGCTCCTCTACTCCCTTCCACTGTCATGGAAACCTTTAGTGATGTTACTTCATGGTACTACTCCTAAAGAAGGAGACAAATTGGAGGACATTAAAGGGCAATTAATCAATAAAGAACAAAGAAGGAGAGATTACAAATCCTCATACTTCTGTAAAGATACAGTTGTATATTCTATAGAAAATAGAGGAAGATCGAAGCAAAGATTCTTAAATCAAAGAGAGGAAAATCAAGGGAAAAATCGACTAATAATTGGTCACAAGAAAGGAAGACACAAGGTGGACACAATGACAAGAAAGAAACTAGAACATACTTCCATTGTAAGAATGCTGGACATTTGAAGAAAAAGTGTTATCTCTAGTTGAGGACAAAATAGAATGGTCCCAACTCAAGTGAAAATAATGATTCTACCTTAGAAGAAATATTATTTCTAGCCTATGAAGAAGAACAAAAAATGGGACATGAAAAACTAACATAATGGATTGTGGATTCTAGAGCATCATGACATGCTACACCAAAGAAAGAAATCTTTCTACCTATATTGCTGAAATGTTTGGAAAAGTCAAAATGGTGACAGAATCTCGTGCTAAAATTGAGGGAATAGGGGATGTACAAATTGAAACGGATCAATGAATTAGAATGATACTCGGAGGGGTAAAGCATATTCCTAAGTTGAGAGTAAACTTACTCTCACTTTATGTATTAGATCAGGATGGATACACAAGCATTATATCAAACAGATTGTGGAAATTGATTAAAAGATCATTAAACATAGCAAAAGGTTCTTCTACCAATAATCTCTATAAGACCAGTTTAAAAATGGTCTCACTAATTTTTCAGCTAGTTCACATGCAAGTTGATTATGAAATATGACACAAAAGACTAGGACATTTGTCTGAAAAATGTGTAAATTATTTAAAAAGAATGAACTTATCAAGACCAATGGAAATACTCTCAAAGATATGTGTGAAACCTGTGAGTTTGGTAAAAAGCAGAAAGTATCATTAAAAACAATTTTGAAAAATAAAGAGAAACCCATTGAACTGGTATTTTCATATTTGTGCAGTATTGACACTGAATCACTGGGTGGAAAAAGGTATTTTGTATCATTTATTGATGATGCCACAAGAAAATGTTGTGTTTACCCCATGAGAACTAAGGATGAAGTAACTGAGCATCCAAAGACTTGGTTCTCAGCTGTTGAAGAGAACTTGCAATGAAATTGAAGTGTTTCAGGTCTGACAACGGATGGGAATTCATATCAAATGAAATCGAAACATACTTTAAAAATCAGGGAATTAGAGATGAAGTGACAGTCCCCAACACTGCACAACATAATTGTACAGCAGAGAGAATGAATAGAACGTTGTTGGAAAGAGTTAGATGCATGTTGAAAACATCACATCTACCTAAAGGTTTTTGGGCAGAAGCTTTAATGACAACATGCTACTTAATTAACCGATCTCCAACCTCTGCCCTAAACTCTGAAATACCAGAATAGAAATGGACAGGGAAACCACCTAGCTACAAACACTTAAGGGTATTTGGCTGCAATGTATTTGGCTGCATATATTACAGAAATGAAGGAAGCAAAAACTTTGTTATTCTCCTACTCTACGTTGATGATATGATCATTTCAAGTCCTAGCGAAGAAGAAATTGTCACATTGAAAGAAAAGTTGGCATCATATTTTGAGATAAAAGATCTAGGACCAGTCAAAAGAATTCTAGGAATTGAAGTATTCTGAGATAGAATTCAAAGAATAATAGCACTATCACAAGGTAAATACGCAGAACATATTGTAAGAATGTTTAACATGGAAGATGCAAAACCCACAATATCACCTATGACAACCACTTCGAGTTTGAGCAAAGACAATGAACCAAAAACAGATGAATAATATCAGGAAATGTCAAACATACCATATTCCTCAATAGTAGGCAGTCTGATGTATCTAGTTGTGTGCACCATACCTGACTTAGCTCAATCTGTATCAGCAGTGAGTAGATTCAAGGTCAATCATGGATTGGAGAACTGGGAAGCTGTTAAAAGAATAATAAGATATGTAAGCTGTACAAAAGAAACGAAGCTATGTTATGGAGGGGAAAAACAACTAAGTCTCAAGTTGTATGCAAATTCAGACATGACAGAAGATTTTGACACTAGAAAATCCACATATGGTTTTCTAACGATACTCAATGCTGGGGACATATCATGGATGTCTAAATTACAAAAGAGTGTTGCACTCTCCTCGACAGAAACTGAATATATGGCACTTACAGAAGCAGGTAAAGAACTTATCTGGATTAGGAGACTAAGTGATGAACTGAAGCTGGAAGTAAATGATCAAACGCTCCACTGCGACTCACAGAGTGCGATTGAACTCAACAAAAACTCAACATATCATGCACGTTCAAAACACATCGATGTCAGATTACACTAGATACGTGAAGCTATAAATAACAGAGAAGTTGAGTTAGTAAAAGTACCTACTGAAAACAACCCGGCTGATTTCTTAACGAAGGTAGTCACAACCTCAAAGCTGAAGTTCTGCTCATCAAGAGTAGGACTGAAATCGCCGTAGCGGTGAAGAAACCCTAGATTTACGATTGGTGGACTGTAGGGGCAATTTGTTGGTTCATGACTTGACAGAAGAAGAGAACCAAATAACCAACCTACAAAAACGCAGATCTAGTCCCTGGGCAATGGGAGAAGGAAATACGTTGGCACAAATGTCATACTGAAGCCCAATTACAATAGTATAGACAGTTACTAGAACAAAACGGTAAGATTGATAATATCAAGACGTTGTAAGGAGTTGCATGCAGTTACCATCAAGTCAGGTACTTAATATGAAAATACGACATACATAAAGAATGATTCAAGACAGGTAGAAATCTGTGAAGAGAAGAAAACATCACCTTAGATGGAATATTACAGCAGCGACTGTGAAGTCTTTGAGCCTGGTTTATCTTCATGTTATTTAATCGTGCATTGTATATTTCTGAAAAGTGTAACCTAGATATAGTGAATTGGACTTGGATCTTGGTCCTGTGGTTTTCATCCGGTCTTTCTAGTTTCCACATAAAATCTGTGGTGTTGATTATACTTTATTATTATGCAAAGTAACCAAACAATCATAATCAATAGAGAAAAAGAGGAAGTTAATTCCCAACAATTATTGTATTGTAACCTTATAAAGAACATGATTTTCTCATGGATTTCGGGTTTGCATGTAAAACTTATGGTTTTATTATTATTTCCAAATTAAACAAGTGATTGGAATTACATGATAAGGATTACCTATGTTGTATTGGTTGCATGATTATGAGTTCTTACCGAATTCAACATTTTTTATTGTGTTCTAAATTCTAATTCATTTATAAGAAATGTCACTCTGTAGCACCCTAAACTCGGGACATTAGTGCAACATAGCCGAATAAATTAGAGTAAGTATCATTGTCAGGTCATCATTAAAGTAATTTTGTCATTTTAAACAATTTAATAAAATAACACAACATAATTTTAATTTAATAAAATAAAAAATGGAATTTTTCTAATAGAAATAACACTCATGGATTGATGTGATGTTTATCAAATAATTTAAAATATGTAATTTTAGAATATAAATTATGTATTATTTGTACTATCACTATTCTTTTTAAATATTAAAAAAATGAATTATTTAATAATAGTTTTAATCATCATTTATTTTTAAAAAATATTATATGTTTGTAATTTGTTTATTATGATAAAATACATGAATGAACGGAGTATTTCCATTAAAAAACGATAATATTTTTAGAAATGCTAAAATTTACGATTGAATATGTACATTCTTAATATCTAATGATATTCTTAAAATGACTTAGAGTTATTATTTATATTAAAATTCTCATGAGAATGTTATTGTTTTTATAATAAATATTAATTTTTTTTCAATTTTGTCAAATCCTAGTCAATCTAATGCATAAATTCCTTTACTCGATAATTTATGCAAAGTGGTTGATCTTCAAATTGATGGGTATTTTAAAAAATTGAGAAATATTATGGTGAATCGTTTTTCATATGTTTTACATCATCTTTTCATACAGATCGATACATCAAATACCGATAGTATCTATATTATTTCGCTACCAGATATTTGTATTGGTTTCCAGTTTTTCCGATTCTTACTCAAAAAACTAATTAAATAAATTAATTTTATACATCTTCGGTATACCGATCGTATCGATACGATACAAATTTCGAATGAATATGAAAACATTATTTTTTCATTTAAAATAAGTAATCTACATATAACATATAAATAATTTTGATTTTAAAAATAATTACTGAGCAATCAATCAAATCAGTGTCATACAAATTATTTAAATTTTGCTAGTGTTATTTTACATTAATCATTAAAATAAGTGATATAAAAATCAAATATAGTTCTGTTCAAAATTTCGAAATTTTTTAAAGGCATACCTACATGTGAGCATTCGGTACCAAATAGCAAATCAAACTAAATATTGAATTACCAAACAACAAATTATTAACAAAATCAAATATCGATTCCAATCCAATAACGAAATACCGAAATTATTTCGGTATTTCAGTTCGGTGCCCAAATACCAAAATTAAAGCACCTTAAAAAATATTCAAGAATATCTCATGCATGTCTCATTGTTCTTAAATACGATTCAGTCCGTGAACCGGAAATTTTAATGGATCACTGAACCGTTGTCGAATCGTTGTCAAGCCGTTATCGAACATGTGATGAAAATGTTATTAAATTTATTTATTTTTATTAAAATAATATTTTTGATTTTTTTAAAATAAAATTATAAAAGTATGTTATTTTTTTTTTAAAAAAAAAAATTCGGACGATCAAGAAGCCCGCCCAATAGGCTGGGTGACGGGCCAACCACCCAGCCCAGATGAACTGGGCCGGGTTTGAAAGTAATCGCATGTCTTAAGTCAAATAAATATAAAAATAATTTAAAAATACAATAATTGAGATATTGATCATATTCTTGTAATAAAATAATCTTCTATTATTCAAGTTTATAATCCAATATAAGTGTAGAATGTTATAAAAGTTTTGAAATCAAATACGAAAATAGTTATTATAAAATAAATGAGAAATTAATAGTTTATTCATTTGAAATCTAAATTACCATTCTCAAACTTATCTTGTTTGTATTGATTTTCATCAAAATCATAAAAATATAATTCACGAAGTCAATCTTTAGTCATATAAATGTCTCCACTCTTCTCGAACTAAAAAAATTTCTATAAAAATCAAGGACTCCTCCACCTATTAGATATGAAAATATCAAACAATTATAATATTGTACCGCTAAAATAATCATTATATAAAAATATTTAAAATATCTTCCGGTGATAATTGTGGATTATGAAAAAACTGTGTGGATTGACATGACGATAATATCACAAGTCATTTGGGCAAGTATGAAAAACCTTATACTAATGACTTTTCAATATGTAAAGATATCAAAATTCGATATCAATAATTGAATGAACCAATGGTTCAATTATAATTTTTAAAATATATAAATATTCTATAAACTAATTTGGTAATTCAGTATATACTGAATTTTTATTCTTAATACCGAATATCAAACCAAATTTGCTAATTTCATAAAAATAAATATCAAATTGAATACATAATATCGAAATAACAAAAATTAAATATGATATTCGGTATTCCAAAGTTTTTGCTCACCCCTAGGAATAGTAGCATTGTCAAACAATCATTATAATTTTAATATCACTGAATTTATTTTGTAATTATTTTTTTAATATGACCATTTTAATGTGTTTAAAATTGTTTAATAATTGAATATGTATAATTACTTTAAAAAATCGAATTTAAATATTTTTTAAGTTTTGAGTTTGACTTGAAATATATAAGGTTCGATTCGAGATTTAGTTTGAATTTGAATAAATTATAATTAGATTGAGGTTCATGGTGGACTTGTGTTCGAATTTTAAAATTTGACTTATTAAATTTTATAATATATATTATTAAAAAATTTATATTTTATTAATATAGTTTTCGAAACCGCTCAATTCGGTTTGGTTTGTTAGAAGTTTTGAGATTTGAGATTCAGTTAATTAGAAACTTGAACTTAAACCGATGAGAAACGAAAAAATCGAGCTCAAAATCGAACTTTGACATACTTGAATCGAAAGTTTTAGAATGGCTTGTTTTTTTAACTTCGTCAATTAAATTAATTATAATAATAAGTTATTTGATTTTGAAATATAAATTAATTCTACTGCTAAGTGTTACATTGTTAAAATACTTATACATTAAAAAATACTAAAATATAATTTCGAACCCAATCTATAAAAATTAGAATATTAATTAAATTTAAACAATTAATATTTTTATTAATTTTGTGTATCATAATTTATTTTAAAAAATGAAACTCGTTTAAATGATTCTCAAATATACTTTTGTGTTCGTGTATTTAAATTAGAAAATGAGTTCAGAATTTTAATCAATTTGAAAATAAGAAGTTTATTTTTGTTTGTCAAATGAAAATTGTTTTTTAAATTTAAATAAAGTCACAAAAATAAAAAAAAAACTATAATCTTGTTTTCTATTGTGTTAGAAACTAGCTATGAATTTTTAATCAATTTATAATAGCTAAATATATTACATTTGATAGGTCCATTAGTTCTTAAATTAAAAATAGTGGAAACTGAAAACCATTAAAATTAATAAGTTTTGTTTTAAATATATTAAAATCGTCAGCCTATTTCTTAAAAAAATTGTGGGATACAAACATGAATGTTAATAATTTAATTAATTAACATTAATAATAAATACTAGTAGTATTTAAAATTATTTTAAAAATTTAAACAGTCACCTCTACCCCTCAATCCCAGCTAATAACATGCAATGATATAAATAAGTGACATTTATATGAGGTTTTTGGCAAAATGACTCTCTCACAAACTTCTATTTGCTCACTAACCTATTTTGATAATGTATGCATTAAATAGCATGTTTCTGATATTTACGAAATAACATATATCTATATATTTAAATAAAAATAAATAAATAATTTATATATATTAAATATAAATATATAATAAATTAAATTATTATATATTAATCAATATTTTAATATTAATTCAGAATTTCATACCGATTCGAATCGATACGAAATATTAAATTTAAAAAAAAATTCCGATCGACCTATGATGAGAACTCTAGGACCGGGTATCTTGTGATGGGTAAGACTCAGCAACGATTGGACCCATTCAAAATGGCGAAAATGAACCCCTATAGCCTATTTATACCTCTAATGAAGAGCGGCCCGATGTTCAACTAGAGGACTGAAGCTGACCTTGACAAAATAAAGCGTTTTCTGCCAGCTAGCACCTGGGTTCGGTCCGAGCGGTTACAACTCACGTTTACCACGCTTCGGGCCTCACACATTTACCACGCTTTGGGCCCGATCACGCAGGCCACGCCTCGGTCCCAGCCTCGTTTTACATCCCGCGATACCAACCTCTAACAAACCTGTCAGAGGCGGTTACGTAGCGTGATTTACACACGCTATGAACTCTATAAATACAGGGCAAGACGACGGAAATAGCAAGANAATAACCGAAAACAGGATCATACAATGCATGTTTTCAGATCAATACACAACAAAGCGCTTCGAAAATAAATCGAGAGGAGCTGTGAAACCACGGATGTGGGGAGGAAGAACCAGGAGGATCCCAAACTTCTTCTTCGGTCCTTTCTCTCTGATTCCAAAAGGCTCTTCCTTTTTTCGTTCTCTCAGCGTCCTTTTTATACCTGCACTGTACTATGTGCAGTAGGCCGTCGTTTTGTGCTTGTCCTTTGCCAATAGGTCGGCTAACGCCAGGCGGATCAGCCGCCGGAACTGGCTCTACAGTGGCTGCATGGCGCTTAGGCCTTACGGCGCTGCCAGCCGGCTACTCTTTGGCCTTTAGCGGCTTGCTCCCATGACTGGACCATAGTCCTGACTGATTTGTCGTGGCTCGCTATCATACAGGGCGATCGGAAATGGCCCGAGGGGGAATCTGCAGCTAGTGGACCGAACGGTCTGACGATTCATGGGAGGTTGGGTCCCACACCTTGGGACCGATCGCCTAATATGCCCGATCGGGGCAGCCACACAAATGGGCCTTCCTTTAATTTGACCTCCAAGCTTGGTCCATTCGCTTGGGCCGCCATAGCTTGGGATGGTTCGGACCCTGTTCGGGGTACCGGGTTCCGATGGTCTCATCAGCATCCTTGGGGACCGATCTTGCACTTAGAAATTTTATGACGTGAATTTTCAAATTTGAAATCCATAGCGGTTGAGGGTAGAAACGTAATTCTAGGCTCTGCAATAGCTAACGTCTTTTCGTATTCCAAAGGGGGTACAGACTGTCAGACTGCAGCCGCCTGCAGTGATGACGTGTCACCTCGTGATTGGGCAATATGCGGTATAGAAGTTGGGATTTTTGCGTTGTGCAGTCATTATCACACTTTGCGACAGATTGCTCCAGTTTTAAAATCCTCTGGCGATTTTGCTCAACCATTCCTCAACTGCAAACTTCTTGCAAATTCTAAGGTAACCAACCATGACACTTCGTAGGGCTAGGTATCCTCACATAACCACAATGGACCTCGAAGCATTTCGGGTCAAATTTTCCATTCCAGCCCATTATCCAATCTGGAGGGGGAAGGAGGACGTTCCTTGCTTCATTCCCGCCGAGATGAACGTTCCGGCTAACGCCATACCTGTTAGCTATGCCTCCCTAAGATCAGGCCTGCGATTTCCTCTTCACCCTTTTGTCGCGGCCGTTCTTCGGGAGATTCACTGCCAGACTTTTGCTCTTTTTCCGGGCAGTTATGTTTATATTATCGCTTTCATTTATTATTGCCAGAAACAGAGTGTAACGACCCTAATTTGGGCCTAGTTGTTTTGTTAAAACATGATAATTAAAACGGGAATATTCGAAAGCAATTTAAAACCTAGTTCGAAACATTAAAGTGCGACTGCATAATTAAGAGTGTTCTCCGAAGGACCGGACTCTATCACCGGACAACCGACGACCTCCTTCCCCTTCCCTATCATATCTCACCTGCATCATCTACAAAATCTGTAAAGCGGTCACAATCTATTAAAGGAAACTTCACACACACTACACATTATCTTTCTTACTTCTTAGTTACATCATACACACACACATGAACCATTTCACTTAACTGTTTTCTTATTCCCCTCTTCTTTTACCCTTATCATTTCCATCATTCATTAACTTTTCTGTTGCCGAGATTAACATGCTCGGTGCATGTCCCGCCCAAGCCAACCGTTAGCTGTTGGATNCCACATTTAAAATAAATCAGAACCGAGTTCGTTTGTTGAACGAACCGGACGACTGTCGGTACCCCCTAAAAAGGGACCATAACAGTTTGGCGCCGTCAGTGGGGACGATTCTTTAATCCCATTCTAGTTTTCTACCAGGGATAGGATAATCAAAGGCATGGCGACTGGAACTCAGACGAATAATAGTGACGTGCTTCCCGACAGTCTTCCAGCACCAACATTCACTTTACAGGATTTGGAAGCTGTCGTAAGGAAGGTGGTACTGGAAATTACGTCGGAGAAAAGTGGAACAGAACCACCGGCTGTATCCAGCCATGTTCCCAGAAGTAGAGGATACGAGAGTGATCCTGACGAGCGCAGTACTGATGATAAAGAAATCATCAGGCGTGGCGTCACAACGAGGAGGCCTAGATATCGATCTACTCCTCCCCCTCCGGCCAGAGCTCTAACTCTCGCTCCTGGAAATGACCAGGAGCAGATGCAGCGACGAATAGATGAGCTCACCAGGGAGTTAGAGAATATGCGTGCATTGAAGGATTGCGAACTGAATCTGGGACGCAATCCTCGTTTATTTAACAGGGCCATGGAGGCTCCTATTAGGCGGAGTAAGGATGACGATTGGTGGCATAATTTACATGTTGTCCAAGCGTCATCCCAGCAATATGAAGGCGTATCAGCCGCCTTGGGAGATCTAATGCTCCCCTTTTCTGAGGAAATCTGGGCAGCAGTCCCAGATCAACATTATCGCATCCCCGAGGGGTTGCCAACATTTCGTGGCGATGGTGATCCGATCGATCATGTCGCTGATTTCGAGTTACGTATGGGAACGGTTCGGGCCTCTGATTCATTAAAGTGCCGCATCTTCGCGGCAGGATTACAAGGCGATGCCCGAACATGGTTCAAAAATCTGCCGGCCTGATCCATACAGTCGTATGGCGGGTTTATTTTGGCTTTCTCAGAGCAATTCGCTCCAAATGTAGGACCGCCTCGAAGCAGGCAGGAACTATATCAGCTAAAATATATCCCGTCGAAAATGAGTCTTTGGTCCTTTATGGAGAAATTCAACAGGACCGCCCGGGGCATCAAACTCGAGCTCCGGGATATAATCGATATTCTACAACAGGTCTTAGGACCGTGCGGCCTTTCGGCCAGTTTGGTGAAGAGCCCACCATCTACCTTGGGAAAACTCATTCAGAAAATCAACAAGTATATTAAGGTAGATGAAGCACCGGGGCTTGGTTATCGGAAGCCTAGCGGGAATTCTGAGCCCGCAGGTGATCATAGAGTTTCATACCCGAAGAAACAGTCGCGAGAAGTAGCGGCTGTGAATGAAAAAGGCGTCCCCCCGAAGCAGGAGGACAATCGGGTGTATTGCGAGCTCCATCATAATCGCGACCACCCAACCTTGAAGTGCCCCCTGTTGAAAGAGACAATAGAGGCAATGGGTAAAGAAAAGCCCTATCCGAATGGTCAGAAGGGCAAGCGAGCGGAATCCCCCCGAAGGGGCCATCAAGGTGACGATCGTCACAGGTCGAGGGGAAGAGATAATCGGGGACAACCCCGAAACTATAATGATCGGACGGAGGACCGAAGGTCTCTTCCACCAGAGCAAGAAAGAGGCCAACACGGTCGTGAGAACCGTGGTCAGGGTCGAAGAAGAAGATGGCGGGGCCGTGGCGGCAGAGCCCCGTAGAATGAGGGTGGGAGATAGGAGCAGGCTGCTCCCTCACCTGCTGAAACTGGTGCCCAACCTCCTCAAAATGAGGTGGCACCGAGAGAAGTGGCCGGAGATATTTATGTTATCTCCGGTGGATTAAGAATAAATGAATCGGTCCGAGACCGAAAGAGAACAGCGCGCGGAGACTCTGCTGAGAGTTCCGAATCTGTGGCGCTGGTAAAATATGATCCCATGGATCAGTCCTCATTCATCAGAGAGGTGATCATTTTCACCCCGACTGATCGGAAAGGGATCATTGGTCCCTGTGACGACCCCCTCACCATTACAGGGGTCATCGGGAATCGCCGTGTCCACAGGATCTTGGTGGACACTGGGGCCTCGTGCAATCTGATGAAGCGCGAGGTCGCTGAAATGTTGGGAGCGGCTGCTCACGATCTGCCGATCGCCAACATAACTCTTTGGTCGTTCGACCAAAGAAGTGTTATACCGTGTGGGAAGATGTTATTCCCCGTTACCCTTGGAGAGCCATCCAAGGACCGATCTGAAGACCTGGAATTCATTATCGTTGAAGTCGACTTCGCTTACAGCGCTATTATCGGACGGACCGGCCTGAGTAAGTTTGAGGCGGTCCTTTCTACTCATCATATGATGCTCAAGTTCTCATCCATTCATGGAGTTATTTATGTTAAGGGGAATCAAAAAGTAGCTAGGCAATGCTACATGAGCTCGTGCCGAACGTTGGCACCAATTAAGAGGGCCCGAGTGGACCTGCTGGAAGAGCTGCCGCACCCGAGGCAAGCGATGGAAACCTTGGGGTTCAAATTGATTAATCTGGTTGAGGATGACTCAACCAAGACAACTCGCATCGGGGCTCATCTAGCCCCTGACTTTGAAAAAGAACTGATCCACCTGCTAAGAAGCCACGTGGATATATTTGCTTGGACCCCGGATGATGTGCCGGGGATTGACCGATCCGATAGTGAACATCGGATCAATACTGAGCCTGGAACGAAGCCTGTTAGGCAGAAAAGGAGACGCTATTCTCCTGAGAATATCGAGATCATCCGGGCTGAAGTGAATAAGCTGCTGCGGTCGGGATTTATCAGAGAAATCCACTATACTGAATGGGTTGCAAACCCAGTGGTGGTTTCCAAACCGGACGGGAAATGGCGAATGTGCATCGATTTTACCGATGTAAACAAAACTGTGAGTCAGATCCTTTCCCGCTGCCGCACATCGACTGACTGGTAGATGCTGTTTCTGGTAGCACCATGATGAGCACCATGGATGCTTACTCTGGGTATCACCAGATCTTCTTGGCTGAAGAAGATCAGAAGAAATCATCGTTCATGACCGAAGATGGGGTTTTCTGTTATGTGGTTATGCCCTTCGGTCTCAAGAATGCTGAACCAACATACCAAAGGTTGGTCAACATAATCTTTAGAGAGTTGATTGGCCATATGATGGAAGTGTATGTTGACGATATGATTGTAAAATCTATGAATGATGAACACCATCTTTCTTATTGATCTCGTTGTTTCGAAGTATGCCGAAAATATAAGCTCAAACTAAATCCAAACAAGTGCTGCTTCGGGATCCGAAGTGGAAAATTCTTAGGATATTACGTTTCAGAGAAAGGCATAGAGGTTAACCCTGAGAAGGTGCAAGCTATCATTGATATGCAACCTCCGAGAAACAAAAGAGAATTTCAAAGGCTTACTGGCCGACTAGCCGCGCTGAGCAGGTTTATTTCGAAATCCACAGACCGTGCCTTACCTTTTCTCAGAGTGCTAAGAAAAGCAAGCCATATGGATTGGACCGAAGAATGCGATCGGGCCTTCTCTGAGCTGAAGACTTATTTATGCACTCCCCTGGTGATGGTAAGTCAAACTTGTGATGAACCTTTGGGGTTATATCTTGCGGTGTCCGAGGTTGCCTTCAGCGCAGCTCTGGTAACCATACGAGATGATATTCATAGAGCTGTCTATTATGTCAGTCATTCTCTAGTATCTGCTGAAACCAGGTATCCCACCTTGGAGAAATTCATGCTAGCTTTGAAGAAAGTTGTATCCAAGTTGAAGCATTATTTCGAAGGCCGAACGGTCTATGTTTATACGGATAAGCCTCTGAAAATACTCCTTAAACAGAAGGATTTGAATGAGAGATTGGCAAAATGGGCTATCAAACTCAGCGCTATGTATATGGAATTCCTGCCCCGAAGGGCGATCAAAGCTCAGGTTCTAGCCGATTTTGTGGTTGAAATGACCCGATCGGCCATTTATCTCAACCAGGAATATGATCGATGGACGATCCACATAGATGGATCAACCTTCGGGGGAAGAGGAGCGGGCATTACCCTGACAATGGTACAATGTGATCTTATTCATTCCGCAGTCAAGTTTTCCTTTGCTGGAACAAATAACGTGGTGGAATATGAGGCAGTATTGTCAGGAATGACCTTGGCTCGAAAAATGGGAGTTAGCAGAGTGCGAATGTTCTCAGACTCGAAGTTAGTAGTGGAACAATTCGCAGGGAGATTTGAGACTCACGATCCGATGATGAGGTTGTATTGCGCTAAAGTTCTGGAGTTATCCAAGAAGTTCAGTGAATTCTCTCTGGACCATGTGCCACGAGAACAAAACAAG
>RWGZ01001041.1:178140-239515 GCA_009725065.1 Utricularia reniformis | reverse complement strand
TGAAGGCGATCTCGTCCTCAGAAGCATTAAGGTGCAGAGGAATGTTGGAAAGCTGGACAGAAATTGGGAGGGACCGTATCGCGTATCGGCAAAATTGGAGTCAGGTGCGTATAAACTTGAAACATTGGATGGTATAGAGGTCCCCCGAAATTGGAATGTCATGAATTTAAGGCGATACTTCTTATGAATTTTGATTAATGTGTTTGACTCAATAAAAAACATTCCATTAAACGTAAGTGGCAAACAAGTAAGTACAAGAGTTAACTATTTTTAATAGAATGATTGACCGATCTTGGAGTTGGATAAGCTTAGGACGAATCTGGACTGGTGACCGAAGCTTCTTGTCCGCAAGGTTCCCAAGTTGTAGTGACCGCTCTGACGAGTCAGATGCTCCTGCACTTGCCTAGCCCCATGGATGAGTCGTGATTCTCCCATACTTCTTATGAATTTTCGATTAATGTGTTTGACTCAATAAAAAACATTCCATTAAACGTAAGTGGCAAATAAGTAAGTACAAAAGTTCACTATTTCTAATAGAATGATGGACCGATCTTGGAGTTGTGTAAGCTTAGGACGAATCTGGACTGGTGACCGAAGCTTCTTGTCCGCAAGGTTCCCAAGTTGCAGTGATCGCTCTGACGAGTCAGATGCTCCTGCACTTGCCTAGCCCTATGGATGAGTCGTGATTCTCCCAGAACTCATTACGAACTAAAACATTCCCTCCAACGGCATTCAGTCTTTAGGGATGGCCTTTTGTACCTGCGAAATCTGCTACAACGAAAGGAATGATGGTTAGCATATCGAAACGTAAGATCGGTCCTCACATAAGACGTTTTATGAGCCAAGCTTAGCCAGTAAAACCTAAGGGACTTTAATAGAACCAAGGTTTGGAGAAAGCCCGTAAAAACTCATAATTAACGCAGAATATGCCTATTCAATTAAGTAATGATTCCAAGGATGGAATAAGAGTGACCCATACACCATGTAAAACGACTGATCCAATCAAAATTGACGTAAATAAACTAAATATAACGTCTGGGACCGATGGTTGACAACCTGTAAGTGTCCCCGATCTTATACTTGTTAGTTTATTCTGAAGTTAAGATGAACTACTTCGTTAAGTTAAAACTTATTAGTTTATTCCGAAGTTAGTTATATCAGTTCACTCTGGTAATCAAAACAACTAAAGCTGAAGGTAAAAGGAGGAAAATTTTATATAAACAAAAAGAATGGCAGATACAAAGTAATATCTAGCTAATCTGCCCCTCTTCTTGATCCTCTGCTTCGGGCTCCTGGGGTTCGGTCCGTTCGGCGAGCCGCTTCAACTCTTCCTCTTGATCAGCCACCTTCTGGTTGACTGCTTTCTCCATCTCTTCAAAGAGGTAGAAGAAAGGGTCCTCCTCCAGCACAGGCTCTTCCAAAGTTGGAATGACCTGGAACTTGCCATCCTTCTCCAGTGGCTCGATCATCTTCCATCGCTCGTCCAAAGGGGAAAGCCCGAACGTCTGGATAACCTGCTCTCGCATGTTATCCAGATACTTCACAGTGTAAACCCCATGTATGTTGTCCGCTAAAGCGTACAACAACGGGGACGCGGGCCCTCGTCAACTCCACATCCACTGCCGCTTTTTCTTCTTGGGCCCGAAGGAGAAGCTCATTCAGCTTATTCCTCTTCTCCTGGGCTCGACCTTGGACTTGGTTAATTTCTTCATCTTTGGCCCGCAGCTTGGCCTCCAGGTCGTTTATTCGCCCCTGAGCTACTTCCCCCACCTTCTCTAGCTCAGTGACTTTATCTGCTAAGAGCGAGACCTCCGTCCCTGCTCTTAGCAGCTCATTGTCCAATCGGTCACGGTCCTCCCGTACCGTGACCAATTCCCCGTGCTTGATCTCAACTTGCATTTTCACAATGTCAAGTTGGTCTTGGACTTTCTGGGACACAACGCCATCACATTGGTATTTCTCCATGGTGATAGCCGTTGTAAAAGCTTTCCTCAACATCTGCAAAAGACAATACATGGTTAATAATAAAGCTTCGGGCCTCTAGGTTAACTAAAAGTTACCTTAGATGTGAGGTCAAGGAAGCTTTGCATGATATCTTCCCCAGATACGTCCGCCTGGACATTATCTGGGTTATGCTCCCCAAAAAGGCGGAAGTCCTTCACAAAGGCACTCCGCCAGGAGGACATCTTCCTCCCCTTGCTGAACCTGTTCAACAGGTCCAAAGCAACTCCCCAATCGGAGTTAGTCTTCGGGCCCTACCCAGGTTCCTTCAAAACGATCCCCTTGTTGGTGACCGGAGCGCGGCCCCCCTTCTTCAGCCTCTTCGGCTCCTGCGAGGCTTCTGCTTCAGTCACCCTCTTCCCTTTTCCCAAGGGGACCGGCGGCAGGGAGACGTTCGGCTTAAGCTGAGGGCCGGGGAGAACCTTCTCCACGGGAACGGCTCCCTGCAGCAACAAAGTAATAGTCTTAGAGTTAATAAAATAACTATTACCGATTTGATAGAGGCTGGATAAGCTCAAAGAACGAATCCGGGCCTTTATCACCTCCTCTACAACTCCAAATACCCGAAACGCAGGCCCCTCTCCACTTGAGGACTGCCCGGTGCAGCGAAGGGTCAATGTGCCCGCGCTGGTTGTTTGGATCGGGGGGTTCCCTGACCCCGAAGAGACCACCGTGCCCCCCGTTGCCGATTCACTTGCTTCGGCGCTGCCCGATGCTTCCCTTTGTCCCTCAGATGGACGGACCGAAGTAGCAGCCATACGTTTAAAACGGGCGCTCGGCATCGTCTCAGTTGAATCTGCAAAACGAATACATAAGGATCAGAAAAGATTAAAACACAAGTACTATTTCATACCCGATTCTTCTGACGGATCTGAATCTGAACTAGAAGATAAAACCCCCTTCGGGGCTGGGGCTACGGTCCTACCCGCAACACCCATCTCTATTAATCTTCTCTCCCGAAGCAGATCTATTCGCTTAAGGCGTGCTTCAGGAGGGGGAACAACGCAAGAGTGTTTGCGGTGTCCGTGCGGGAGGGGTTGAACCTGCTTCGGTCCAATTGCCTTATGCGTGGGTGTGTTATGCGTGGCCATACTTTCAACAGATCCTCTTGCGGAACTGTCATCCACACATAACAAGCCTCCCACGCATGAAGAGACTCCTCTTTATCTACAATTGCGCATTCTTTGGTGCGCACCGCTATGTAGTACAACTTACGACACCCCAACAGACCTTTTCCCTTTCGGGACCCAACCAAGAACAGGTTAAAGAAGTGTTCTAAGGTTGGGGCCCGATTCTGTTTGTGACAATAAAAAATGAACGCTATAATATATATGTAACTGCCCGGGAATAACGGAAAAGTGGGGCGGTGGATTTCCTTAAGCACGGCCGCTACAAAAGGATGTAGCGGAAAACGAAGCCCGCACTTTAAAGAGGCCTAGCTAACCGGAATAGCAGACGCCGGCACATTCATCTCCGCCGGAAGGAAACAGGGAATGTCTTCCCGTCCCTTCCAGATGGAGTAATGTGCTGGAATTGAAAACTTAGACCTAAATTCCTCAATGTCTAACTCAGTCATAGAAGGATAACGCGTTTTATGGGGAGCCATGAATGTATACCTTAACAAAAACGAGTTGGAAGAAGGGTTGAACGAGAGAGCGATTTTTGGCACAAGAACTTGCTGCGATTTTGTCTTCGTGAAAATGACGATGAGGAGAAACAGTGCCCTAAGTCCCGATTTAAATATTAATCTCCCAGCCAATGACTTGCCGCCACGTAATACTGCCCCAGACTGTGACGGTACGGAGCGCACTCATCAAGCCTCTTGAACTGCCGAAGGTGAAGAGGCGCGGTTTGGGATATTAGTATTTAAAGAATATCGAAAATAAAATATGATTTAAATATACGTTGTTAGCCCTTAAGCAAGATCGATCCATACGCTAAGGCAAACTTCGGTCCCCTGGACTCTCACTACTTACAGGTACGGTCCCTTGTTCTCATGAATGTGCAGACATCATGTGATCGGCCTTGTATCACCTCTGCGATTGGCAATCAAGCCCGAGGGGNACAAATCTGGATATTGATATTTAAAAAATAACAAAGATAACACAAGTATACGCTACTGAGTTTTAAATATAAATTAATTCCTACACTTATAAACGTAAGTGAAAGATCGGTCCCCTGGACGTTCACTACCGGCAGGTACGGTCTCATATTCTCACGAATGTATAAACATCATGTGATCGGCCTTGTATCACCTCTACGATGGCAATCAAGCCCGAGGGGCTAGTGATGAGAACTCTAAGACCGGACACCCTGTAACAGATGAGGCCCAATAACGATTGGGCAGATCCGTATGGTGGAAGCGAACTTGTGCAGCCCATTTACACATTTAACGAAAAACGGCCCGATGTTCCGCGAGAGGACCGAAGATAACCTTGGCGAAATAAAGCGTTTTCTGGTAACTAGCTCCGTGGTTCGGTCTAAGCGGTTACAAACCTACGCTGTCCACGCTTCGGGCCTTCACACATTTACCACGCCTCGGGCCCGATCACGCAGACCACGCCTCGGTCCCAACCTCGTTTTACATCGCGCGGCAACAACCTCTAACAAACTTGTCAGAGGCGGTTACAGAGCCTGATTTACACACGCCATTATCTCTATAAATACAGAGCGCGACGACGGAAATAGCAGGACCTTTTGGACACATAAGAACAAGCCGTTACCCTGCCGGAGTTCTTATTTGCTTTCTTATTCCTTGTCATTTTCATTAAGTCTCTGCTGTATTTTGTATGAATTGTTTGATTAGTGAACAGGCTAGGAGTGTAATTCGCTCTTAGTCAAGTGGTTTTCTACCCAATTCCTGGGGTTTCTACAATAAATCGCCGTGTCTCTTTATTGTTTCCAGTTTTAATCGTATTCCCCCTCAAAAACAAATCAAAACCGAGTTCGTTGACTGACGAATCGGGTGACTGTTGGTACCCCCTAAATGGGACCATAACAATGTGGGTTTAGTAATAAATCTCATTTATTCTTGTCCAATAATTGCAATGTTTTAAATTTATGGTATCCGGTATACCGGAAATTTTGGGCGTACCGGATTCGGTCGGTACTTTGGCAAAATACCGATCGGTACGAGTATTTTGAGGGTCAGGTCGAGTTATTGTTTAAAAAAAATAAAATATGAATATTTTAGAATTTAATTTATTTTAATATTCCTGTACGGATACGATACATATCTGGTATACCCGAAACATATCCAATATATCGATCCAATGAGCTTGTCCGATANGAAGGACCGAAGATGACCTTAGCGAAATAAAACGTTTTCTGTCAGCTGGCACCTGGGTTCTGTCCGAGCAGTTACAACTCACGTTTACCACGCTTCGGGCCTTCCCACGTTTACCACGCTTTGGGCCCGATCACGTTTACCACGCTTCGATTCCAACCTCGTTTTACATCCCGCGATATCAACCTCTAACAAACCTGTCAGAGGTAGTTACGGAGCGTGATTTACACTCACTAAGAACTCTATAAATACAGGGCCAGACGACGGAGATAACAGGACCCTTTGGACGCGGAAGAACAGGCTGTTACCCTGCCGAATTCTTATCGCTTTCTTTACCTCGTCATTTTCATTAGCATTTCTTGTATAAACTTTGAGTTATTTCATTAGTGAGCAGGCTAAGAGCATAATCAGCTCTTAGTCGAGTGGTTTTCACCCCAATTCTTGGGGTTTCCACTATATATCGCCGTGCACTTACTTTGTTTTTAGCTTTTGATCGTCTTCCACACTTAAAAGAAATCAGAATCGAGTTCGTTTGTTAAACGAACCGGACGACTATTGGTACCCCCCTAAAAGGGACTATAACAGTAATAAATCTCATTTATTCTTGTTCAATAATTGCAATGTTTTAAATTTATGGTATCAGGTATACCGGAAATTTTGGGCGTACCGGATTCGGTCGGTACTTTGGCAAAATACCGGTCGGTATGGGTATTTTGTGGGTCAGGTCGAGTTTTGGTTTAAAAAAATGAAATATGAATATTTTATAATTTAATTTATTTTAATATTCCGGTATACCCGAAACATATCCGATATATCGATCCAATGAGCTTGTCCGTTATACCGGCGGTACCAGTTTTAAAAACATTGAATAATTGTATATTAAATATTTGTTTTGTAATACTTGTAGTTAATAATTTCATAAATGCATCTTTTTGGAAATTATTTGTGTTAGCAATATTAGTCTATTATTACTTGCATATGTTATTAAAGTTTCAAAATTTTGTATGATTTGATAAATTTGATCTTAGATTTTTCTTATTTATGACAAATATAGTAGTCAAAGTTTGTTAAAGGAAAAAGTAATTGTCAAACTTCGATTTTTGAGCAAAACTATTCTTCATATAATTTTGGCAAACCTTATCAAATTTAATTACTTTGTTAAAATTGATCCTCAAAACCTCAAAACTTTGAGGACAAAGATGCCACTTTCTCATTTTTAATGCATACATAACTAATCATTTACTATTTTTATTAATATATTAATAATGAGTTGAATTATATGGATGTTCTGGCCCTTCTTGCCTATTGGGTTATCTATATAAATTTTATTCAAAGAGATAATGTGATTGATTTTTTTTCTTGATAACTCGGAGAACTTTTAGAGTTATTGCGAATAGATAATCTAAACAGACATTGTAAATCAATCTCGTAATTGCATTCGTCTTTTATATACAGGTTTATCTATTTATGCTAGATCGTAATTAATATAAAACATATTGAATAAATATAAAACAAATTTCATCTGGATAACGTGACATCTATTTTGATTTTAATATTTAATTTCTAACAAAATTTAAAAATGTATATGTTAGAAGATTGAATTTGATATTTATGATATTTTTTATATAGAGTAATTGTAATGAAAAAATAGTTATTATTAATTAAATCATCCTAAAACGTGCCTTACAATTATTTAATCTCAATAATTTAATATATTATTTATTTTTGTTGGAAAATATTTTTGTTTGATGTTGTGGTGTTATTAATGCATCCTCTTATTTTTTATTTAAAAATAATATAGTAATTCGTTCAATTGGTATATGTTGTATAATAAGTTTAAATTTTCTTTAAATTATGTGTTCTCAATAATTTAATATATTATTTGTGATTAGCGATTACTTTATTATTTTATGTAAGAAACAAGTATCTTTTAAAACAACTCTTTATTGTATGCATGCATTTAATTAAATTAATGGTGTTAAATTATTTTCTTAAATATATATATAATAATAATAATGTTTTATAAATAATGTATTCTCAATAATTTAATATATTATTTGTGATTATTTCATTATTTTATTAATTAAATTATTATTATTTTAAACACTATATATGAGAATAGACCTAGTACCATGTGAATATCGTAGCCCATGCGGAAAGGTCCAAAAAAAGGAGGATCAAGGACAAAATCCATTCAGATCGGGCCTAGCTAAGAGTTTATTGAAGGAAGTCGTGGCCACTGAAAACGCAAGTGTTGGATCGGTCCAGAAGATATTTGATCGGTCCCAGGAAAATCCGATCAGTCTTGCCACGTGCGTGTTGACTTACTCTTAAGAAAATAAATGTATTCCAAATAGGTGTGTGTAATTAGGAAATTAGCTTGTTAAATGGGGATCTAATAGCGTAACTGGAGCAGAATCAAGAAAGAAAGCTGGCAACTCGTTCCAATATAAAGGAGGTGATTTAGAGATCAAAGACACGTTATGTTAATCACCTCCAGACCAACCCTTCGATTACATCAGCTTGCTACTCATTCTTCCCGTTATTTATCTATTTATCTTATTGTTGTATTTACATAAGCTTGCTACTCATTGTTGTATTGCCCAATTCATCTTTATTGAATTTGTCACATAGGATTCCCTCTCAACACTGTGGTTTTTTTTCTTTCTCTTTGGGGTTTTCCAGGTTAAATTGGTGTGTCTTTTTCATTCTATATTCCTATTAAATTTGTCTCCACAAACAAAAAAACTAAAACCAGATCTTGATAATTATTTACTGTCAGAATCCGGTGATTGTATGCATGCATTAAATGATATGCATATATATTCACATATTACGTTAGGATTATTTACGCAAGCACCAAGGTTCTAGCATGCTACTTTTATTTATAATTAGTATTTAAAATGAATTATATTCCGTTTCAAAAATACATTATGTATTATAATATATAATTTTTTTTCATACTTTATGTAGAAATAGTCTACGTGTTTTTGAATCGGACGAGCTACACAATATTAGGAATGACAACGGGACGTATATAAGATAGTTACATCACTAACTGCTACCTACCACGTTCCCTGCCCCGTCCCACCATATCGTCTTCAATCTTCATACACTGCCCAATATCAAAGCCAATGGTTAATCATTTAGTTAAAGATTAAATGTTAGTTTATAATTTTTTCATAATTTATTAATTTAAAAAATCAATATCATAATAGTTAAACACACTTCGCACAAAACACAAATTAATTATTTTAGAATGATATTTTTTAATATCTTTAACGATATAAATTTAAAATATCAATATTAAATTAAAGAATTTTATGGATCAAAATTTTTAAATCACACAAAACTATTTATTTTTTTGAAAAATTAATATATTAGAAAAATAAAGAATTAACCATATCAAACTTGATAAATACGAATTTAGTAAATAACATGCATATCCGTAATGAAAATTATTTCATATTCAATGGTTTTTCTTATGAAAATGCAAAACTAGAAGTACAACTTTTTTACTAAGTTAGCTTTAAATGTGTATATAAAATTAAATATAAACGAGTAATTTATTTTATATGCTAGTATGATATATATAAAACCACTACCTGCCCCATTTACTATCATTGTTCGGAACCTACAAACCATTCTGGGTAAGTAATTTTGCAACTTGTCGTACATTCATCATCCATTTAACTATCCAAATACATCCAAACGAGATGAATATCCGGCAGGTAGCGGAATGGATACCCCAAATTACAATCCCTACACAATATATATATATACATATATGTATGATATGATTTTCCTTAATACATTGAATAATTAACTTGATAATGTATTCAAATAATTTGCTTTAAATTAATGGGATATGCAACAAAGACTAAGACCAAATCCAAGGAACCGAAAAAAGCGAAAAAACCAAAAATTAAATGAATGAAACCCGATGTAACCATTTTTTAAATTAATCATATTTGGTTGAAACGATATACAATAACATTATTGATTGATAATTATTCATATTTTACAATATTTTAAAAGGTTATAGGGTTTTAGTTTTTTGTTAAAAATATATCATTTTAAAGAAATATATAATTTGGTAGTAAAATATATTTGAAATAAGTTCTTTATAATATATTTGTGAATCTCGCACATCCCAATATATTTTGGCCAGCGTGCAGGTTTTGTAACTTTTGAGTTACAAAACTTGATGGAGTGATTTTGGGCTTGGTGGTACTTTATTTTATATAGGTTGCCAAAAAGATACACTCATCTAAGTTCGATCAGATTGTTATTAAATAAAATCATCACCAATCATTCGATTAATATACTTGATCGGTTGATGAGATTGATCAAGCTTTGAACATCACATCTTCATGTGTAGCTATATATATATAAGAAGATATCATGATATATATTTGATCTTATCTAAAAATAATTTAGAGTGTTTAGTTTTAGATCACTCAATTTCTTTAATTATTTGGAATTCAATTGTTGTGGGGATACGAGCGATATACGAGGTTGGGGCCACAATGTGTGAGCTTAAGTCATCGGGAGAGCGAATCTCTACCTTGGTTTCACTATAATAATCAAGAGATACAAATACAATCAAGAGATATTGATAATCTGAATGAAAACGGCCCGGAAAACGATCAAATACACTTTGATGCGCCGTAACTGTCAAAAACTCGCGAACAAGTGCACAATTTCGTGAGTCTGTGCACAATCTCTCGACTACCGTGGACAGAGCACAAAGTCGCAACTACCAGGGACAGAGCACAGAGTCGCGACTACCGGGGATAGAGCACAAAGTCGCGACTGCCTTAGAGAAATATGATATGAAACTCAGGAACCAACGCAACAGTGCAGAATCTTGCGAGTGAGCAGAAACTCGCCAATCCAGGGGCGAAATGTCGCAACTATTACCAAATACACACAAACTCGCAACTACTTGCAAAAAGTCGCGAGTGCTGGAATAAGTCCAAGAGATGACTTTGCATTGGGAAGTGTATTAAGAATGTGGACACTTTTCTAGAGCCTATGGTATTGTATTTCTAAAAAAACTCGATCCAATAAGTCAACTTAGAGTTCAAAAGCCCAATTTTAGTCAAATTAGCCCAACTTACTTAGAAAATATCCAATTAAACCGGAATAAGTGTCACAGCGTCTCGGAACCTCGAAAATACACTCCGATAGAACATTAATAGCACGTAATGTCGATAAAATACCTGAGAATACTCTTCAATAGTTCATCGTCTCTAAGTACTTAGGAGACAGCCAAAAATATTGCCTAAGGTCGCCGACGAGCTGTCCGAGTGCCAAATTATGAAAATACCCCTGACATCATTTCCTACTGAAATCATCCGAAACGGCTCAAAACACCATCAGAATCCTCATACGTGGGTCCGACATGCTCAAATTATGAGGCTACCCACAAAATCACAATACTCAATACATATAATAGAAAATCAAAGATACCATTTAACCATGTCAAACGAGCCCCGGAGGTATCATAATTACATAAATAACCCCGAACAATATCAATAGTCCCCTGGTTTGCAGATTCAGATTCTGAGTCGTAAACCACATTATATCGGCTGGTCTAGAAGTCCAGTACTCCTTCATACACTTTTTTGAGAAAACATGAGTAAGGCAGAAATTAAGGGTATCATATTCCTAGTTCAATCGAGAATTCCATGACTTTTAATTCGAAGAGTATGTTCTTATACATATCGTTCTTTACTTTGCGTACCAACACATTTCATTATACACTGAAATTCTGCTGCACCGCTTCGGTTCGTTAATCTTACGCAATCGAACTAAGATAACATTTTTAACTGCCTATCAAGAGGGTTCCAATCTTAGCATGGAGTTTTGACTTTTTTGCTTCATCATAATCTAGCTCTTCACAACTTAAGGAGTTCGTTAGACTCCTCAACTTGGCAATTCAATCTTGTTCACGTCGTGATTGTTACTCTACGATCTCGAGCTCATATGTCTTTTTCCTACATAAGATATCCCCACGTTCGAACAAGAACATCACTTTTTCACCTCCTCCAGGAGGATGATATTTACTCCTTTGTCATTCTCATTATTTTGGTGCAATTATTTTACGGTTACGGTCGATAATGTGCATCTTTTATATGCAACTCAATTACCGGTTACCTGTAAAGGCTATCGTCTGTATAGCATGCTTGCTTTCTTAGTAAGGGGCCGCTGAAATAAAGAAGGCCAGGTGTCTAAACTTGAAGAGTAACGTGGGACTTTGAGGTCGAGTTCCCAACTTTGAGGCGAAATGATGAATTATTGTCTCTTCAAGAAATGATCACATAAAAAATAAATTGTCTCTAGTCGACATTTAAGTATAGAATGGAGGGCTCAACTGAATTATAGTTTTGTCGGTCATCAAATATTACGTAGGACATACCAGTTGAGATAGGGTCATTATCTTCCCTCTATTCCTGCTTCCCACGTATATTGTCTAAGAATTAAGTTTATATCCTGAAATAAATCTTTATTGCGGGGGAAGCTTCGCCTCGGAAGGCGTTAGTTGAGCTTTATGAGTTATAAGAAAAGAACACCGAGGGCTCCGACTGAGAATCATATAGGAAACAACATAAAACTAGGGCAATAACGTAAAATTGCCTCATAAGAAGCCAAGAACCGTTATATTTCTATCTCACCAATTTTGATCTTCATTATATTTCCTTTGATAAAATAAGTTCCCAGTTCCATTTGAAATTGCTTCTCTTTATTTTCGAATTTAAGATTTGTCTTTACTTCGTTCCGTCTCTCATAAAATATCGCAACTTGATGAAGCCTCATTGTTGTTGCAATATTCGGATTATCTCGGGTAAGAAAATCCATGTTATCCATAAAACGACTTTATGACATCTCCGATGGTAAATAAGAAAATATATGTCATGCAGATAATAATTCTCTAGACCATACGACCATAAATAATGACACACATGTTATACAACAACGTGCTAATCCTTCTCATTCATAAATAATGAACCCGAGGCATCCATAAAATACCTAACAGTCATTCACCATATGTCAAAAGAGTGTAGACCTTTTAGGGATAATTGCTCGATCACTTTCGTACGGATCCCGGGTAGGTAGATCTGATCGTAAATGAGATCGTAACATAAGTTTCCTTGCTATACATAAGGGAATTACCCTTGACTGTCGCAACTGCGTTTAAGGGAGCGATCTTAATACATCCAGACAAGTTTCTTGGTTCTTTCAACAGTAAACAAAAAATACGAGACAGTCAAGAGACAATTACTGGATAACACCGATCATACGAGATAAAAATACAGGCTCATCCACTTAACAAAGATTCAGCATGTTCATCGCTGACATAACCCAGCATCCAACAATAACTTGCTTCTATCTCTTTGACTTATCCACTCGACATCTGGAGAATGGGCGAGGGACACAACGTTGTTCGAGACAAAGATACCTCTTCATGTGAGGTGGTTTTACCAACTTATCAAATGACTATTTTGTGCCATGGACGAGACAAATGTCTTTCTTTACTTCTGTCCGAAACGAATCCACTTTGTATGCCGCTTTACAATCTTTCTCGAGGATTTTTTAATGTATAAATTTGTTCATTCACCAATAAGCAAACTATCGTGTCATAAGCTATCAAAGCTACCATGAATGAGACCTCTTAATCATCAAATAGGCAAATATCAGTGCCATTAAATATCCTTATATGTCAAATATTATTTTCAAAATATTCCTTGTTGTGAGCCACTTCTTCGATCGCTTTGATCATAACTGTGAGTCCCCAGTTGTAATTGAATTTAGTTGAATTCATACAATAGGGCGAATATTTGGCCATTCTGATTGTTTATCCGAATGAAATCCATGAACACGATCCATCAGCAAGTAAATGCATGTGCAGATGATTAAGCCAAATGATGGATTTTTCAGACAATGATCCCTTTTATAGGGGTATCACTTTACAATTTCAATAATATCTGAGAATGCTCGATCATAACTAACGAGAATTGATACCATAAAACCATCACTTGATCAGTTTGATTGTAAATTAAAATACGTGGTCATAAATAACGAAATCCATGATATAGGACCATAACATAGCCAGTTTAACAAATGAAGTCATGTCATAACGTGACTTCATAATTTCTACGATAATAAATATTTTTCTCCTTATCGTAAATAACACAATATTCCTTATTATTGGGTAATCGTTCGGCCACTGCTATAACGACTAAGGATACTCAGTCATACATGTGATTTTTTGAAAACCGTGCCATAAGGCAATTCATCAAATCCCTTGACCATTATTAAGGATGGCCGGATATAGACGAGCTTTCTTGATTGAAGGTACCATGATAATTTATGTCATAAAAGCATTATTCGTTCATTTTTGCCATAAACATGAATATCTTCCGTAGAACACAACTAGCGTTCGATATCACTTCCACTCACGGATTTTACCCATGCCAAGTAATCTCTAGCCGCACTGAGCATATCAATTCGTCGTGCACCTAGGTCTCAACAAGCACCCATTAATCTTGGGTTTCATTAAGCGTCCCGATTCAATCACACATTCTTGGGTCTCAACAAGCACCCATTAATTTCGGGCCATACTAAGCACCCATATTCATCACACGCTCTCATTCTTGGGTCCCGACAAACACCCATTAATTCTCATAGGGATGTAAAATATCTCATAGGGAGCTCTCACTGTCTAGGTAAAAGTAACGTCAAGTTCCAGGTACAATCTGTAGACTAATGTAAATTTTTCACTTTCATCGAGACTGATCGAGCTCCTCGCGTCAAATGATTTTACTCGTTTGACTATCGAAGGTGGAGGATGTCACTTGTGCTTTACACGTACTAGCACTTTCTCCATGCGGAAATGGACCGGCCTCCGATGAGGGCGCGACCCTTGTCGGCGTGTCATAGAGGAGTCAGGTCAAAAGGTACCCCGTTTGCCACGGAACATGCTCGGTACAAGACCGGCCATTAAACAATCAATCGGGCCCCTTGACATAACCCAACAGTATGTATGTATAGATGATTCTGCTGCAGACAAAAAGACTCATCACATTTAAAGTATTTTGATTAGTGTCTAATTTGACGAGTTTTAAAATGATCGACTATACGACAGGTGGTGCATTGCATTTCCAATCTAAGATATTATTTAATTTCCATCCTCCATCATACTAAAATGCAATGAACCTACTCCTATCTTACCAGTCCCCTAGTCGATTGAATTCATGTCGTCAAAAAAGATACATAAAAATCAGAATATAATAAAAAAGAGGGGGATTTTCATCTTAAAAAGATCGATGAGTCATGTCTATACATAATACTTGCGCAAATTGGAGATATGCCAAGTATGTGACAGCTCCTCTCCGCTCATGTTCACAATCTTATACGCTCATTTTCTTATCACCACCGTAAGCTCATACAACGTACAACGTGGAAGAATGTTCAACCACCGTAATCTCATACAATTTCCCTTTCAACGTACAAAGTACAAGAATTTTCAACCATCTCAATTTTCTTTAATCCCAGTCACCAAAAAGTCAATAATAATGAATGAACTTGTGACTACATATCTCTACATGAATATTTGCCCTCGTTATGGCATTATCAATGCATCAATAATTTGAATTGCCATATATTTCAGTAAATTCAATAGCGAATATGAATGCCCATATGTGTAACACCACACACGATAATAATTTTCACGCTATTCACTAGTGCTTTTTTTCCAAAAATTGTACGCAATATCTAACATCGAAAATAGAATGAAACATTAGAGGGAGCTTCGCTTGCCGCTCCCAGGCACGAGGCACTGTTTCTGCTAGACATAATAATACTTGCATAATTCACTTGCTTGCTTTACGAAGAATTTCATTGCATTATATGACACCAAGTCCTCAGGAATCTCAAATTAGCAAACAATACGATCATGAGGAAACTTCTCATTTCATGTTACCAAACTCGGGATACTTATTCGACTTATATACATTCAATGTCTCATTTCAATACCATAATGCACAATTCCTTCTTGTCCACAACCATCAGGAAGGCCCATAATAATATCAATCTCCATGTGTCGACAGGACAATCATGAACAATTGTTTAATTGTCGCCATATATACTCAGAGCAAATATGGCTCAACTTCTAATTTCGCTTGTGATATTCACCGTAGATACTTAGGGCAATATTAACCCAATTTATAATTTAACTTGCAATATTTATCTCATCACATTCTCATAGTCAGCATAGTAACCGGCATAAACTTCTTTCTTGAATGCACTGAGCTTGGCGCAAGATAAACAACGAAGATATAGATTGCTTACTAACCGATTCTATTTGCTACTTCTAATATTAATAAGCAAACACGGTTGCCAATTATACGATTATAAAGATTGATGTTAATACATGACTTATGACGATACGATCAGAATCAGGTAATATGTCCGATCGACCGTCCTTTTACCGATCGGACGAGAGAATCGGTGATCAGTCGATCGGTATCCTATGGAGTGATGCAGGATCGGTAATGAATTGCTACGATCGGGAAGATGGGTGTGCGATCGACGTCTTCAGGGGAAATGTCAACGAAGGCTGCGCCATTACTCCAGGCGGTGGTGTGCGGCTTCGGCATGCACAAAAGTCTCATAAATTGGCTCGAGGTGGCTGCAATGATATTACGATTAGATTATGTACAATTAAAATATGTAGAATGTCTCTCTATAAAAGGGAGAGATCGAAATGTTGAAGAGGACAAGCTCTCTAGAGATTTCCTTATCAAAAGTGAATTCTTCCAAGGTTTGGTGCCCCGTGGGTTTTCCTTCCGGTTCTCGGGTTTCCCACGTATAAACTCTTGTTTTCCTTTCATTACGGCAACCGAATACCAGCGGTATCCTCACCTGATACATAAAACATCACATAGTAGATTTTTACTCTTAACATTTGGCGCCGTCCGTGGGGACCGATATGGTAAACCTACTGAGAAGCTTTGCCTGCTAGTCCTTGCTCTTATGGAGAACTCAGAATCTGTGGAGGGAATGGAAGCTCACCAACAGGAATCACATAACAGCATCGCTGGAAGAGAAGTAATAACTATCGATCCTCAATCCTTGCGGAAAATGGTAGAGGAAATGATGGGAGATCTTTGACAATCGCTCCTGGCGTCAGGGCAGAAATCTGTTGTCCAGCCGCAGATCCAGAACACTCAAAGCTCGATTCCACCAGAAGCAGGTCAGCAAGACGACTTGCGCGGAAATCCAAGCTCAGACGAGGAGGAAATTGTCGGTCGGCACCCCCAGAGCGAGGTGCCTCGACCGGCTATCGATCAAGACCAAGCTGCTTTGACTAACTGGTGGTAGAGCTGGACGCAATCAAAAGGCGACGACCGGGGCTAGATACCGATCGTCGACCAGCTTTTTTCCATGAAGCAATGAATCAACCTATCAAGAGAGATGTCGGCAAGGATTTTTTACTAGATTTGGAGGATGTCTATTGTGACCCTTGCTCGGACGGTTTCCACTCTGCTTCAGATCCGTCTACATCCTTTTTCAGAACGTGTAATGAAAGCTGTGCCAGAACGTTCGTTCAGAGCACCAGACGAGATACCTACGTTTGGTAGGTCGGGAGACCCGTTGGATCATTTATCCGACTTTGAATTAAGGATGGCGACAGTTCGTGCCAATGACGCTATCCGATATAAGTTGTTTGCTGCAACCTTACAGAAAGACGCTAAATCTTGGTTCAAAAATCTTCCGTCAAGATCCATACGGTCTTTTGAGGATTTTGCCATATAATTCACACAACAATTTGCTCCTAATGTCGGTCCCCCAAGAAGCAAAGCCGAACTTTAATCGTTAAGATACGCTCCAGGAAAATCACTTTGAGAGAGTTCATTGAGAAGTTCAATCAAGTAGCAAGAGGAATCAAAATGGATCCTAAAGAAAAATTGGACATACTGCAACAGGTTCTTGGGCCATGTAGACTTTCTACCAGCCTCATCAAGAATCAACCTACTTCCTTGGGACATCTTACTCAAAAGATTAACAAATACATCAAGGTAGAAGAAACTATGGCGACTCTTCATGGTAAGGAGCCTGTTTTTACAAAGCATGTGGAGAAGAAAATCCATCTCTCAGATAAGAGATGGAGGGAAGTGAATTCGTGCCAAACCAAGGGCACGGATACTGTGAATCAAAGGGTATACTGCGAGTTACAAAAATCTGCTGATCACTCAACAACTGAATGTAATATTTTGGGAAACCACATCAAGGAATTGGTAAAAGAGGGGGTGCTGGAGTACAAGAAGGGTAAAACCCATGAGAAGGAATCCGGTCGGAATAGTGGCGACAAAGATGACGATCGTCGCTACGTACCACGCTAGAGGAAAGACGTACATAATGACCGACCACGGCAGAACCATCAAGGGAAGAATGGAAGATGTGGCGATCGCGGTGGGAGACAATGGAGGGATCGGCGGAATTTTCGATACGGAGACGATCGACAGGACAACCGACGATCCCCTACCCCAGAAGTTCTCCCCCCACCTCTAGCGAACCCGCCATCTGAAAGGGTTTATACATGATATGTCAATTCAGTTCACAATGAAATGATGTACCCAGAGATTTTTGTAATCTCTGGTGGGGATCGCTGGGATGTGACCAAGAAAATCAAGCGTTCGACGACTTAAAGAGATACCTATCAAATCCACCCCTTCTTGTGAGCCTGACGAGCGACGAGCCCCTGGGCCTTTATCTGGCAATTTCGACCGTTGCAGTGAGTGCCGCTTTAGTAACGATCGGTGAGGGAATACATCGACCCGTTTATTATGTTAGCCACACATTGCTTCTAGCGGAGACAAGGTATACCAATATTGAAAATTTTGTTTTGGTATTATAGAAAGCTTCAGTCAAGCTGAAGCATTATTTCTAGGGCTGCCGCATTCAAGTTTTCATAGATCAACCTTTAGAAGCTATTTTGTCCAAGTTGGATACGACAACAAAATTTTAGAAATGGGTCATACAACTCAGTGCGATGAACCTGGAATTTGTGCCCTGAAGGGCCATAAAAGCTCAAGTTTTGGCAGATTTTGTAGTAGAAATGACCCGGTCCGCAAGAGGATGATGTATGGGACATGTTTGTCGATAGGTCTACCCAAGGAGGGGCTGGAGCTGGGATTCGTTTTGTTACTTCTCTAGGAGAGCACGTAAACGCGGCAGTGAAGTTCTCTTTTCCTTGTTCTAATAATGCGGCAGAATACGAGGCATTGATTGCAGAAATTAGGCTTGCTTTGGATATTGGAGTAATGCATATCCGTGGGTTTACGGATTCTAAATTGGTCGTTGAACATTTTGCAGGGACCTTTGAGACACATGAGCCCGTTATGCAACGATATAAAGAAGAGTTGGTCAGGATAATGAAATCCTTAAAATCATTTGTGTTATTGCATGTGCCTAGGGAGGAAAATCGTGAGGCTGATGCGTTGGCACGCCTAGCAACAAGTTCACCTGGTTTACAAAATGGGACCATACAGGTGTTTATGAATTCTAAGCCGGCGATCGACTTTCCAGTTATGGTACCGTCGACTGATCCTGAAAGTGTCGATGGGCAATTAGACGGGAACATTGATGCTGAGCCGATGTCGGCTTGGATGCATTCGCTGGTGGATTATCTGACGATCAGTGTTCTCCCCGAGGAAAGAAAAGAGCGACGACGATTGGAATCAAGGGCACGGAGGTTTGTCATTAAAGACAAGATATTGTACAAAAAACCTTTTTGACGGACCATTATTGAGGTGCCTTCGTCCCTTAGAAGCACAATCGGCACTCAGCAAAGTAAATGAGGGAATTTGCGGAAATCATTCAGGAGCAAGATCTTTGGTTCAAAAGGTCAGACGATTGGGTTTCTTTTGGCCCACCATGGTAGCTGATGCAAAGGACTTCGTTAAAAGGTGCCAACTATGTCAGTACCATGCTAATTATCATAAACAACCGGGCTCGGAGTTGAATGCCACTCCACTCCCTTGTCCTTTCGACAGATGGGGAATCGATATTTTGAGACCATTTCCTCGATCAATAAATCAAATAAAGTTCTGTATAGTTGCTGTGGAATATTTTTCCAAATGGATTGAAGCTGAACCGGTTTCATCCATTACAGAGGATGCTGTTAAAAAATTAATATGGAAAAATATTATCTCACGTTTTGGAGCGCCGCGGATGTTGGTGTCAGATAACGGCACACAGTTTACGAGAAAGAAGGTTCAGGATATGTGCATTGAACTTGGAATCAAACAAATGTTTTCCTATGTTTCGCATCCTAAGACCAACGGCCTGACAGAGGTATCGAACTGTGCGATCGTTGAAGGCATAAAGAGGAAGCTGGAGGACATCGAAGGCATTTGGCCTGATCGACTGCAAGAGGTATTGTGGGCATATCGAACAACTCCAACCCATACCATTGGTGAGACTCATTTTTCATTAGTTTACGGATCGGAAGCCTTAGTACCGGTAGAAAATATTTTGAAAACACAAAGGGTGGTCATGTACTTCGAAGAAGGAAACGACGACTTGAAGAGGATAGATTTAGATCTAATTGAGGAGAAAAGAGAAGATATCTACGATCGACTGTTAAGGTATCGCCGCACCATGGAAAAATGTTATAATAAGGAGGTGAATCCCCGATCGTTTCTAAAAGGGGAATTGGTTCTGCGAAGTGTGGAAGCACATAAAAATCTTGGTAAACTCGATCGTCGATGGAAGGTCCTTACAGGGTTAAGGACGTGTTGTTCGGAGGGGCTTATAGATTGGAAACATTGGAGGGCGACAAATTCCCGAGATCCTAGAATATTGATAATCTCCGAATTTATCATCCATAGTTGGGGTAACATTTTCTACTACTTCTAGTACTTGTGATAAAACTCTACAACTTTCCAAGTTATTTAAATCAAAACGCTATTAGCATGAATTTATTGCCCATACCATCCAAACATGTCGAGTGACAACACATGCATTATTATGCCCTTAAAGTCAAACGTCCCATCTCAGGAGATCCCTCTGGCTATAATTACATCGAACGTTCCTTTTCAGGAATACTCTTCGGCTAATAATTATGTCGAACGTCCCTTCTCAGGAGACCTCTTCGCCAACAATGGTGTCGAACATCCCTTCTCACGAGACCTCTTCGCCAACAATAGTGCCGAGCGTTCCTTCTTAGGAGACCTCTTAGCCTATAATTGTGTCGATCGTTCATTCTCAAGATACATCATCGGCTATAACCGCATGGAACGATCCTTCCCAGGAATTCTCCCTGGTTTCAATTACGACGAACGTTCCTTATCAGGAATACTCTTTGGCTGTAAGAACGTTTCCTTCTCAGGAACTTTTTTAGGCTATAATTACGTCGACCACCGCACTAAGGAAACAGCCTAAGCTTTAATTTTGTCGAAAGATCATTCTTAGGAATCCTCTTCGAAAATTTGGCAAGTTTTCTATATTAAAGAGACTACTTATTCCGTCGCTCTTGAACAGGAGACCTATTTGATAAAACTTCATATTTTATCTTAAAATATGACATCTCTTATACGGATTCCGGCAAAAGTTACGAATAGGTCCATCCGATTGATCAATATGGTAATGTTCTTCACAAGTGGGAATTAGAGATGGCACACAGGTGCTATGGAACAGACATATGTGCCAGAGGCTACTTCGGTAAATTGCCCATTACATTATTGTTTGCATCTCATGGTTTAAATGTTATGGCAAATCGGATGATCGATCGACAATACAAACAACACTTAAGCAGGATTCTGGAATTCTGGACAAAATAGTTGTCGATCGGTATTGAAGCAGTAAGATAACGATTAACAATTAAAATTATTATTATTGAAGAAATTACAATACAACATTCAGGAAGATGAGGAGCTAAATGTTAAGGCCCGTAGGCTTTCAAGAACGAGTTTATCCAACCGATCGGCGTGTGGATGAAATTTTGGATCAGGATTAAAGTTCCCATCAAAAGTGAGTGGATCGACACGCTCCCATTCCTCGGAGTTAGGAATAAGTTCAAAAAAGTTGACGATTTGCTCCTTAATTATCGTCTTCTGCTCCTCCACCAATCCGAGGGAGTATGTCGTTGCCAAGCTTTTGAATGTTGGCGAGATCACGAACCGATCAAGAAATGACGATCTGTCTTCTTTGTGCTTGTTGATCGTTTGCTCAAGAGCGGACATCCGCCGTCATAATCCGAGCACTTCTTGTTGATATCCTGGAGAGTGCCATCTGCAGAGTTCATAAAATGTAGAACTTAGTCATTTTGGACTGTCAAACTATGACGATATTCCTCCTCAGCATATTTAAGTGCGGTTGACTCTAGATTGAAATTTTTCCATTCGACCTCCATCCTAACTTCAAAGAGGTCATGGTGGACTTCAACCTCGGCTCTCTTTTTCGTTTCTGCTTGGATCTCTTTGGCCGAACGGGATAATTCTTTAGTGACCACATCTACTCTGTTCTTCAAAGTATTGTTTTCTTCCTGAATGTGGGAGAGTTCTTGGGCACGATGCCTTGCTTCGGCTAGCTCCCCCTCTAGCCTAGAAATTTTGTTTCTGTCTTCTGCAACTTGATCATTTGCCTTATAAAGTTTCTTCCGCAGAAGTGTGACCGCCTTTAAAGAGCGCGTTGTCTTATGATACAAAGACAACATTTCCTTAGATGTCTGCGGTGGGCAACAAATGATTGGATCAACAATAATCAGTATGGACATTTAAATAATGTTATGTAAAATACCTCACGAAGGGCGATCGCCGCTTTGCCAAGTGAAACAGGTGGGTCTGTCGACAAAGTGCCGACCGCCATCATCTCGTCAATATGAGTACTGACGAGCGTCCCACAGCCAAAGAAACCGTCGGACGTTTCATAGCGTCGCTACCGACCGGCGGTGGAAGAATGAAGTTATCGTCATGTGAAAACCATGAAGGAAAACTCTGGCTTTCACATGACGAACTGGCTTCTGAAGGGGATGCAGCTTCGTTCGCCATCTGAGTTTGTACTGGACGAGGCAAAATGTCGGTCATTTGGGTTGTTTGCGACCTTGTAGGAGATTCCCTCGGATAGTCGATCAGTTGGACTTGTTCAGCCTACAGGAATTCATTGAAGAGTACGCGACGGTCAGCAGTCCAACCTGCAATCCTAAAACAACTTTCAAGTGTTAGATGGTCAAAAAATTGGGTTACCCTTTCACCAAGGGATTCCATTGGAATAGCAACGATCGACAAAGAGTTGGGTGGTGACCCCTCGACATCATCAGCCGATCGTGATACTTCTGCCGCTTCAGAAGCATTTTTTCCCGCAGTTATGTAGAGGGGTGATGTAGAGGGAGATGGTGATGATGATTTCCTTTTAGATGCAGAAACCTACGAATATATGGAAAAAATGAAACAAAATTGAGATGATGAATGAGCAAAAGTGCTATTACCTTCGTCTTTTTAGCCTTCCTCTGCAATCCTTTGGCCATCATCTCTTGTTTCCTCTTCAGTTTCCCTCCAGAAGAAAGTATAGAGGAGGAAGCTGAAATACGGAAAAAAACTCAGTTATGACTGGAAGGAAGGAAATAACTATAAAAATAAGCTTACATTCTTCGGGAAGAGATGATGGTTGATCCCAGGGCCGACCGATGCGTTCGCTCATCGATCGACCTGTTATGCGCAGACAGGAAAGATTATCCTCTGCACATAACACTTTCCAGTTAAGACGATCGTCTTTATCTGGAAATTTTTCCATCAGTGCGGGCAAATTCTTCAGCCGATCGGCAGTTAAAATCGTTTCTTCACCATCGACCATGAATTTGCATGTGTCGGACGATACTTGGAGGGGGAATTCAAGGTTATCATCTTGAATCCCGACCCAGACGAATGAATTGTACCAGCCGCGTTGCGAATCTGGTCGCTCGATAAGATTGTTATTTTTACCTCTGCTGGAGAAGTACCATAGCTTACGTTGGGAAAAAACGTGAGTGCCCGATCGCCACATCACCTTGTAGATCGTCAGGAAGTTGGTGATGGTCGGGGCCATGTTAGCAGCGTAGCAGTAGTGGATGATGCGACGATCACAAAGTAGCTGCTTGGCATCAGTGCAAAAATGGGTATCTCCATGACCCACAGCAGTTCAGCGACGAAAGTATGGAGGGGGAACCTCAATCCATTCTTCAAAGCAGAGATCCTCACTGGTATGGGATTATCCAGGGACGATCGTCCGGCCGCGGGCCAAGGCTCAGAACCAGGCTCGCATTTTTCCAGTTGATATTCTTTTGGAAAGCCGAATTTCTCACGAACTGTGTCAAGATTCAGAGATGGAGCCATCTACGAGTAAGGATAGGCGTCGTAAATACCCACAAAACAAGAACCTACTAGAAACTCAAGAGAATCGAAGAAACTCGCTGGGATAGTAGGAAAAATCACGTTTTGCTCGCGATAAGGAAGTAAAACCGAATTAAAAGGTCGTACAAGCAGGGAAAATAAAATAAACCTGTGTAATTCTTGCATTTGATGGAGAAGAGTAATCGCCGGAGATGATGGATTGAAATCGCCTGGACAGCAGAGGGCAGAAGTGTATTCGAAAGCGCGATTGGAATGACGACGGTGACGAGGGTTTTGTTTATGAGCAATGCACAGGATTGTGCCACGTGGACGACCAGGATTGCAACTTCCTGGCTTCTGCACGGTTTTCAAGATGAATAGATCTGACACGATGAGTGGGGAGATAGAGTTTGAAAGCATTGGCGTCGATCGTTATATTTATTGGCGATTTGTGGCAACTTATAAGTCAACGCAATGTCAACTCCCTCCGACTTTCGACTATGACGATCGGTTGAAGTTGAGGGGCTAATGCTTATACATGACTTATGAGGATATGGTCAGGATCAGGTAATATGTCCGATCGACCGTCCTTTTACCTATCGGACGAGAGAATCGGTGATCAGTCGATAGGTATCCTATGGAGTGATGCAGGATCGGTAATGAATTGCTACAATCGGGAAGATGGGTGTGCGATCGACGTCTTTAGGGGAAATGTCAACTAAGGCTGTGCCATTGCATAAAAGTATCATAAATTGGCTCGAGGTGGCTGCGATGAGATTACGATTAGATTATATACAATTAAAATATGTAGAATGTCTCTCTATAAAAGGGAGAGGTCGAAATGTTGAAGATGACAAGCTCTCTGGAGATTTCCTGATCAAAAGTTCTTAGTGAATTCTTCCTGGGTTTGGTGCCCTGTGGGTTTTCCTCCCGTTTCTCGGGTTTCTCACGTTCAAACTCTTGTTTTCCTTTCATTATGGCAACCGAATACCAACGGTATCCTCACCTGATACATAAAACATCACAGAGTAGATTTTTACTCTTAAAAATTGACCTTCGTCTTGAGATAACCTCACAGTTGATCTCTCCATAATGATGATTGACATTTGATAATAAATCATTATTATCACCATTGATTCGTTAGACAATAGGTGCATTCGCACGAGTATTCTCTTGCATTGCAATACACTTCACTGTATAAGATATCAATCTTGAAAGCACATTATTCTGAATACCCCACAAAGGCATAGAATGCCTAATTTCACTAAACATATTTGTTTATCGATCCGGAGAAAGATAAATATTTATCTGATGACCTGGGGATAAATTGGTTAACAATATAAAGGCAATAGTTAAGTGGATTCCTCGAAAAGAAAGACATGATTTTTTGATAATCCATAATATGTGGGGAGAATTTTGATAACAACATGTTTCATTCCCTCCAATAAGCTATCATTCTCCCAAGTATAATAAACTCTAGATTCCTTGTATTTGTCCCCTCGTGATTACTGGTTCCTCGGATCACGATCATATCATCTTCATATCTATTCAAAACGTACGTGATAAGCTCATGTTCTTCCATATGAACAAAACATTTTTACTTGCAAGTCCTTAGTGTTGACGGAATTAGATTGGCGAGTATCACAGAGGTCCACAACCTCTAATTTGAGCATAAGAAATTCCGCTCATAACAACGTACTAAGCATACTCGTTTTATCATGTGGAAAAATATTGGTCTGTATCCCGCTAAGGGGTTAAATAGCATTGGTCTTTGCTTCACCGGTCATCCAAACATGTATATTACCAAGAGAGGATATTGTAAATGTGATAACATCATATAACTATTCTCTTCAACTTTTCCTTGAAAGAAAAATAATTACTCGGTCTCTTCTTGTCAATATATAGTTTTGCATATACAATCACTTTCATGAGAGTCACTTTCATCTGATCTTAAATCTCTTCTCTGAATTGGACTAAGGTCGGTTCATCGAAATTCAACCTTTTGTATTTTCCTACTAACATGATTATTGGCCAATTTTTCTCGTCATTGCGCCCAAATAAGGCAGCACTTATGGCTTCTTTTATTACTCAAGATATAAAACCCAAACGTTTCCGAGGGGAAAGTAGAGACATAAACAAATCTTTACTCATATAATGCTTCCAACTTTCAAAAACCAATAGACTGTAATCATTCAATTCTGAAAAGTTACCTTTTCGCAATGCAAGAAAGTTTACCTCCTCAATATACTGAATCATTCGCTCGAATATTGGACATGATTGCTTCTATACCGGTCTTTATATGTATGTCATCACTATTTACTTCCACACATTCTTCTTATCACATCTTTAAATATTGATTTCATCGATTGTTTGTACATGGCACCTTCTTTCTTCGAACCAAAGCATAATGGGAGACTTTAAAACGATCGAATTAACCAATATGTCAATGGCAATAGATATGAATTCTCCGATCATGCTTAACTCAAATTAATGAAATCAATGTACACTCTCTAGCTATATTTCAAATTTGGGATCACCAATAGGTCTATGGCCCACTATGTGTATTTCACAGGTTCAACGAACCCTGCTTTCAATCAAAATTTACACATCTTCAATAATTATCTATTCATTTTCACGGGAGAATATCCTCTTCTTTCACGAAATTCATTTTCATTCTTTAAAATCCCCTTAATAATAGAGGTGTTAGGAATGGAGGTCGGGTGATTGTCGAAGGGTTCGATGGCGAAAGACAGACCAGGGTAAACCTAACATGAAGCAGTGACGTTGATCGACTTGATGGATCTCGGATCTATCAAGGATACCGATCGGACGATTGTTATGAGTCTATTTGATAGAGGTCGTATTAGACTTGGATCGGGATACGAGAGTATCGAGGAGAAATATCATTCCTTAATTGACGCATTAAATATATGGAATTAGATATTGAGATATATCTTATTGGTTGCATATATGGAAGAAGATATATTCTGGAGATATATATAGAATAATATATGCAAATATATCTTATTATATATATATGGAAAATGCTGTCCAATATATGAAAAGAGAATATTGTAAAATATTTTATAGAATATTTCCTAGATTAGATCCTAGTTGGACTCTATAAATAGATGTCTCATGAAGACAATTGTAATCAATCAATTCTATTCTTCTTGTGATAGTGAGTTCACGGCCGTTGTTTTTCGGTCACGTGGTTTTTCCCGGTTTTGGGTTTCCAAGGTAAATCTTGTGTCTTTTACCTTTCTTCATTTACATTCGGTTCTCATCGCATTAATTCGATCCAACCCCGGATAACGAGAGACCTCGGATAACGGGAAGAGGAAATTCTCCCATCAATTGATGGTGGCTGTGGGGTTGTCCCGTGGGGTTGGTTGTGACGGATCGTGGCGAGGGGGAATATCGAGTTATCTCGAAAATGTTTGATGGCGACGACTATAGGTATAGGAAGATGCAGATTGAAGGAACTCTACGACGGCATGATCTCGGAGCGGCTCTGAAGAAGGATAAACCGAAAGAGATGGAGGATGCTGAGTGGTCGAGAATCGAAGAAAAGGCTCTCGGGTTCGTGGTGGAGACATTAACGAGAAACATTGCCTTTAACGTTTCCGATAAAACCACTACGTATGGGATGATGAAGGCGATTGCGGATATGTACGCAAAGCCGACATCAACAAATTTAGTGCATCTTGCATTGAAACTTTACACCTTGAAGATGGCCGAAGATGGTTCAGTTTCCAAACACTTGAATGAGTTCAATAATCTTGCTGGACAACTTGCATCGATAGAGCTTGAAATCAAGGATGATCAATTAGCAGTCCTTTTACTTGGAACATTACCGGACAGTTGGGGGACCACGATCGACGTGATCAGTAGCCAACCGGGTAAGTTAAAGTTTATCGACGTGCGAGATCGGTTGATCAATGAGGAAGTGCGGAGATCCAGTCGGGAATGCAATGACCCTGCTGCTTTGGCAACAGAGTCTGGTCAGTATAATAACCGATGGAGCAAGGGAGGACGTGATGACTTTGACGATCGGGATGATCGGTCAAAGGGAAAGACTCGGGTGAAGTCTGGGTCACGTGGCGTACCGGAGTGTTGGAATTGCGGAAAGAGAGGGCACTTGAAGTGAGAGTGCAAGGAGAAAAGAAGGGATGTATCGGCGTCGGTTGCCGAGACGGACAATGTACTAGTCGTGTGCATTGAGATTCCGATTGAGTCATGGGTATTTGACTCCGGAGCATCATTTCACATTTCATCCGATAAAAGTATATTCGTTAATTTTGCGGGCGAAAATCATGGAAAAGTCTACTTGGCGGACGGGAAGACACTGAAAATTACAGGTCGGTGAGACATACCGATCAATTCTAACGGTCACAGATGGTTGTTAGAGGATGTAATGTATATTCCCGGTCTTAAGAAGAATTTGATTTCGATTGGCCAGCTTGACGCAAAGGGGTATCGAACGACTTTTGGAGGCGAATGTTGCAAAGTGTCGAAGGGCTCGATGATCGTGGCTAGGGGAGTTAAGTCTGGAAGTGTGTATGTGGGGTTCGGATCCATAGCGGATCGACCGGGTATCACAAAACGCAAGACTAAACGAGGACATGTTCGAAATTGACACAAGGGTGAAGATGCGGTAAAACCGGCATTGTCGAGTGGGAGTCAAACACCAGTAAAGGTGGATCGGTCGAAGTGGACTTCTAGAAAATCATTCGATGAGGAGATCGGTGATAGCAAGGTTGATCGGTCGAAAACGGATTCGGGTATGGTCGATGAGACGGCAGCTCGGAATACAGGGGAATCATTAGCTTCTGCGGTTAGGCAATGGAGGGCGAGGAAAGCTTCCGAGGAGTGGGAGTTTGCCCTGAAGGAAGAGGTTGTGTCCTTGGAAGCCAAGACTTCGGTATTGGGGAAGTTGACAGGTTTTGTCACTTTGGTTAAGTTAGGGCTGGGGCATGCCCTAACTTGGTTCACCAGGTAAATTGGCGAACGGGGACTTTCGAGGGTGGGCACTAACCTCGAAAGTCGGAGGCGATAGTTGTTCAACTCTCAAAGGGCATCATGTCGATGTATAAGTGTTGGGCGGACTACATAAGAAGAATGAAGGATCACCCAACTCCAAGTGGGAGATTGTTAGGAATGGAGGTCGGGTGATAGTCGAAGGGTTCGATGGTGAAAGACCGATCAGGGGAAACCTAACATAAAGCAGTGATGTTGATTGACTTCATGGATCTCGGATCTATCAAGGATACTGATGGGACGATTGTTATGGGTCTATTTGATAGAGGTCGGATTAGACTTGGATCGGGATTTGAGAGTATCGAGGGGAAATATCATTCCTTAATTGATGCATTAAATATATGGAATAATATATTGAGATATATCTTATTGGTTGCATATATGGAAGAAGATATTGAGATATATCTTGTTGGTTATATATATATGGAAGAAGATATTGAGATATATCTTGTTGGTTATATATATATGGAAGAAGATATGAAGATATATTATGAAGATATATATGGAAGAATATATGCAAATATATCTTGTTATATATATATAGAAGATGTAGTCAAAGATATGGAAAGAGAATATTGTAGACTATTCTATAGAATATTTCCTAGATTAGATCCTAGTTAGACTCTATAAATAGAGGTCTCATGAAAACAATTGTAATCAATCAATTCTATTCTTCTTGTGATAGTGAGTTCACGGCCGATGTTTTTTTGTCACGTGGCTTTTCCCGGTTTTGGGTTTCCACGGTAAATCTTGTGTCTTTTACCTTTTTTCATTTACATTCGGTTATCATCGCATTAATTCGATACAACCCCGAATAACGGGAGATCTCGGATAACGGGAAGAGGGAATTCTCCCAACAAGAGGTTCCATCTTTATATCATTTTCCCTTTTTCTTCCAGAACAAAATCGCATCATATTAATCAACTCGTTCTTTCAATTCAGAATACCACCATATAGATGTATTTCTTCGCATTAGACACCTTCATACCGCTTCGGAACATAACACTAGGAAAATATCTTGCCGACACATGATTTTTCTTCATCTTTTTTATTCCCGAGAAGGTATGGAACTTCACCATCAAAGTGGGGTGGAGATATGATAGCTCCGATCAGATTTAAGGTATTTCTACCAAAGATAGTATTTTCTTGCATCCCAATGTGACTAAGATAATATGAAGGTCCATGACTAAGAATTCCATTAATAAAGTCACCGTTATTCCTGTACATCCCAATTTGACTGGGAGGATAATAGATCTTTCGAGAGCGACAAAATTGTTGTTAAACCGTATCAACTTAATATGTTGCTTAATAGTTATAAGCCAAGACATTTGCTAAAAAGCATATACGGTCAAGATATTCGTCAGGTTGATAATGTCGCAAGATGAATTAAGATAGCGTGCTCAATAACCATATATTTTCGGACGAATACCATTCCGGAGGATTAATAACACAAATGTGATATCTCTTTCGTTATCAACAATGGAACTCCAACAAGCATAGTTTGATAGTGGTTGATATTTATGAATACTTAACAACCATAATACTCGGATCTCTTTAAACAATTTAAGCAGAAAACCTTGATTGAATCCTCAAAAAGGTATTTAAGAAGATGAATAAATCACCATTGGTATACATTGTTGATCAAACCATTAATAACCATTGGTACACATGAACCATTCACGAAAGTTCAGGACATATCCGAATGAATACCATTTCAAATGATTGAGGAAATAATTAGATGCTTGCCGCCTTCACGATATGCTCATTGTTATCAATAATTTGATCATCGAGTTGAGATTTAATTTCATCCATTCAAGCTTAACAATGTTATTGAATTCCAAATCCTCAACTATAATTCCGAGGGCTTTCATTAACACAGACCCACATGATCCGAACATGGAATACTTATCGATGAAGACATGTTTCATTTGTTGGACAACAATTAATCATCAATGAAAACCTAGGTGATCCGAATATTCCACAAACATGCTCGAATCTCCTGAATGACGATGAAGACTTTTTATTGCAACCCTTTCATTCCTTTGGCATGTCTTCGGCATATATTCATGTCATACGATAATATTTCAATGAACTAGTTTATAGGTCCCCCCAGATGAAATCTCGCTCCGGAGTTTGGTTAGATGTTCTCAATACTGAGGACTCTTCCGGTGGCACTAACTGAGTCCCCCAGTAAAATATCATAAGGGTTACAATCCGTCACAATCTCCTCATTTATATCATTCTCGTATTAATAATCCAGATCATCATAATATATAATAAGATCCAAGCTCAGCATAAGAGCTCTCAATGGGACTAAATCTCGAAGTTTCCACGGACGGCGCCAAACTGATCTTATCAACAAATAATTTAGAGTATTTATTTTTAGATCAGTCAATTTCTTTAATTATTTGGAATTCAATTGTTGTGGGGATACGAGCGATATACAAGGTTGGGGCCACAATGTGTGAGCTTAAGTTCTAGGGAGAGCGAAGCTCTACCTTGGTTTTCACTATAATAATCAAGAGATGCAAATACAATCAAGAGATATTGATAATCTGAATGAAAACGGCCCGGAAAACGATCAAATACACTTTTCTGTGCCTTAACTGTCAAAAATGCGAACCAGTGCACAATCTCGTGAGTTTGTGCATAATCTTGCGACTACTGTGGACAGAGCACAAAGTCGTGACTACCGGAGACAGAGCACAAAGTCGCGACTACCTGGGACAAATCACAAAGTCGCGAGTACCGGGGACAGAGCACAAAGTCGCGACTACCGGGGACAGAGCACAAAGTCGTGACTGCCTTAGAGAAATAAATATGAAACTCATGAACCAACACAACAGTGTAGAATCTCGCGAGTGAGCAAAAACTCGCCAATCCAGGGGACGAAATGTCGCGACTGCGACCAAATATACACAAACTCGCGACTACTTGCAAAAAGTTGCGAGTGCTGGAATAAGTCCAAGAGATGACTTTGCCTTGGGAAGTGTGTTAAGAATCTGAATATTTTTCTAGAGCATATGGTCTTGTATTTATAGAAAAACTCGGTCCAATAAGTCAACTTATGGTCCAAAAGTCCAATATTAGTCAAATTAGCTCAATTTACGTAGAAAATATCCAATTAAACCGAAATAAGTGTCACAGTGTCCTGGAACTTCGAAAATGCACTCCGATCGAACATTAATAGCACGCAATGTCGAGAAAATACCCGAGAATACTCTTCAATAGTTCCTCGTCTTTAAGTACTTAGGAGATAGCCAAAAATATTGTCTAAGGTCGCCGACGAGCTGTCCGAGTGCCAAATTACCAAAATACCCCTTGCATCATTTTTGACCGAAATCATCCAAAACCGTTCAAAACACCATCAGAATCCTCATACGTGGGCCCATCATGCCCAAATTACGAGGATACCCCCAAAATCACAATATTCAATAAATATAATAGAAAATCAAAGATACCATTTAGCCATGTCAGACGAGCCCATGGGGTATCATAATTACATAAATAACCCCAGGCAATATCAATATTGTTACCTACATATATGATATATGGTCAAAAATATGAAAAAATAATATTATAGAATATTCAGTATGATATTTGCTAGATTAGATCATATTTTGACACACTTGTAATGCGTAACATATTGTTCTATATTCTTGTTTTGACACAGATCTCATGACCGAGGTTTTTCGAACACGTGGTTTTTGCCAATTTCGGCTTCCACACTAAATTTCATTTCTTTTCTTCATTTGCGTTTTGCTCTCATCACATTAATTCGATCAAACCCCACATAAAGAGAATTCTTCACTCTAGGAATTTTCCCAACAATTGGTGGGGGGTGTGGGGTGTTGATGAGTCGTGGCGATGGAAAAATAACAAGCGATATCGAAGATGTTTGTTGAAGACGACTATCGTTATTGGAAAATGTTGATTAAAGGAATTCTACGACGGAATGATCTCAGTGCTGCCTGAAGAAGGATAAAATGACCGAGATGAAGGATGCCAAGTGATAAAGAATCAACCAAAAGGCTATCGGGTTCGTAGTGGAAACTTTGATGAGAAACATTACCTCAATGTTTTCGAAAACCACTACTTACGGATGATGAAGGCTATTGATGATATGTACACAAAGTCTACATCAACAAATCTAGTACACCTATATAGAAATTTTACATATTCAAGATAGCCGAATGTGGTTTAGTCACTAGAATGAGTTCATCACCTTTCCGAAAAACCTTCTTTGATGTAGTACGAAATCAAGGTGATATTGATCGGCTTGATTTTCGATACGATAAGTGAACGAGTCTTCCGACACGCGTTATGATTATTATGTGAATTTGAGCTTTTTGTGCATCTTTGCCAGGCCGGGCCCTAGGAAATGAAACAATGGGTCTAGGAAGTGAAAATATGGGTCTTTTTGTCTATAAATATGAGGTCTTAAATCATTTTTAAGCGTTAGAACTTTTGGAATACCTCCCAAGGCCCCCAACTCGAGAATTTTTGCTTCCAAAGTCGTGTGAACTTGCTTCCGAGACCCCAACTCGCGACTTTTTGCTTCCAGAGTCACGTGAACTTGCTCCCGAGACTCCAACTCGCGACTTTTTGATTCCAAAGTCGCATGAACTTGCTCCCAAGGCTTGAACTCACGTGTTTTTGGGTCTATACTCGTGTGGAATTGCTCATTTGTCTCCATTCGTGTTGATTTGTGTGTAAAGTGGCGTGTTTTTGCTTCTTTTGCTCCAAGTCGAGTGTTTTTGCCTCCAAACTCACGTGGATTTGCTCAACATTCGTGTGGAGTTGCTTATGAACTCGTTCGGAGTCGCTTTTACACTTCATATCGTGGTTTTTGCTTCGTATTTGCGTGGACTTGTATCGGATTGTTATTTGTGGAGTTTCGTATCTTATTTCGGAGAGACTTGAACTTGAACCCGTTTGCGTGGACTTTATGTGGAACCCCTTTTTGCGTGGATTTGTAACTACACTTGTGTGGAGTTGGCTAGAAGGGGGAATTGGGTGATTCGGTTGTTTTTCGAACAACTTCCACTTGGACCTTCATTCTTGATTGTATTTGTACTCATTAACTAATTATAGTGGAGACCAAGGTAGAGTTTCGCTCTTTCGAGAACGTAAGTTCATACATTGTGAGCTCAACCTCGTAAATTGCATGTGTCGCACATCACTCTAACATTTATTGAATTTCAGATAAAACAAAGAAATTGACTGATCAAGAATCACAAAAAAAAAATTTAAAACGAGATTACAAGGATGATCAATTTGCAACCATTTTAATTGGAACATTGCGGATAGTGGGGGACCACATTAGAAGTGATTAGTAGCCAGTCGGGTAAGTTAAGGTTAATCGACGTGCGAGATCTGGTGATTTGTGGCGAACATCTGAGACTAGTTGGGAATGTAGTGACATGCTGCCTTTGCACCAGAGTTCGATCGATATAATAACTGATGGGGTAAGGGATGATGATGAAGATCGAGTTGATCGATCAAAATGTAAGATTTGTGGGAAGTCTAAGTCATGTGGTGAACCAGTGTATTGAATTGCGGGAAGAAGTAGCACGTGAAGCGAGAATGTAATGAGAAATGAAGGAATGGATACACATCAGTTGTCGAGACACATGATGTACTAGAAGTTGTTGGGAAAATTCCCTCCAGAGAAGAAAAGAATTATTGTTATCCGGGATGAGATCGAATTAATTCGATGAGAACCAAACATAAATGAAGAAATGTAGAAGACACTAGATTGGCTTAGAAACCAAAAAACCGGAAAAAACCACGTGATCGATAAACCTCGGATGTGACCTCACTATAAATAAAAAAAATTGGGAACAATATGTTAACTATCGATTAATTACAATTTTGTTCATGATCTCACTATTTATAGAGGATAAACTATGATCTAATATATAAAATATTCTATCGAATATTCTATAATAATCTATTTCTATATTTTTTACTATATCTTCCATATATTTAGATAACAATATATATATATCAATATCTTCTTCCATATATCTTCCAACTTGATGCAAAGAGATACCTGACGACTTTTTGGGACAGATGTTGCTTAGTATCGAATAGATCAATGATCATGATCAGAGTTAAGACACGGAATGTGTGTGGGATCAGTGTTTTGAAACTCAGCCCTGATCGTTTGGATTGAGCGGGCGGATTGATGGGCCGGAAAATTTTGAAATAAAATAAAAATTATTTTTTTATAACTTTTTAAGAAAAAAATAAAAAATATTTTTTAATAAAACAAAAAATTTAATAACATTTTCAACATCAATTTGATAACAGTTTGACAATTATTCGATAACGATTCGATAATCCATTAAAATTTTCGATTTACGGAATGAATCGTATTTAAGAACCATGGTCGGGACTGGGGATCATTATGGGATACATGGATATACGGGTTTTTAAAAGATTGATGTAAATTGTAAAGCGAAAAGAAACTATAATTTAGTATGGTCCGTGGGGTGAAACAAAGTTGCCATCAGGGGAGCCGTACATTTCAGAAGGTATTTCTCTGCAATCTGCATTACCTTCTTTACTCTACTGTCTCCACTTTCACGTAATGGCCATGGCCGGTTTCTCCCCCAACTTCCATGCCCTTGCCCCGCTGAATTCACTCTTCCAAACAAAAACCCCCCTGGGTTTAAGACCTTATATTTCTTTTGGGGCCTTGCGAAATTTCCAATTCTCCTCGCCAGTGACTGCTGATACCGGATCTGGTGTGGCTACTACGGCTCCTGACAAAGCTGCTCTGGGCTCAAATGGGTCTATGGCGAATGCGCTGGATGACGTTTCAGTAGCTATGCCCGGATTTTATGACTCCAGGTGGATTGGAGGTACATGGGACCTCACCCAATTCTCCATAGACGGCCAAACCAACTGGGATGCTGTAATTGATGCTGGTATTTTTGTTTATGCTCCTTCCTTTCAATTCAATTTGTTTTCTGTGTTTATTATGTAGACTAAATTGTTTCTTTTGTAGATTCCGTAGGTTTCAGTGCAAATTTATAATTAGATAAATTCTAAGGAGATGCTGCTGCATTTGTGTAGAACTTGAATTGCGATTTAGTAGAGTTAAAGGGAGTAAAATATGCGCGTTTTATTCCAAGTTCAGTACTCTCATCTTGGTTCTATTGTTCTCTGTTTCAGATTCATCCAAATTTTTGTACATTTTCTATTTAACTTGTAGGATCTGTATTAATCTCGAACGGGCTTGTTAAAATGTCAAATTGTCCCATATTGGAATTGTGATATAATTTGGAATGGTTTATAAGAGAAAAGGGGTACAATAGTAAATGACTTGTTCAAATCTTTTACAGTGTGGTCTTCTCCTTTTATACGTTATATGTGTTCGGCTAGACTCTATAATTTCAATAGGGTTCTTACCGAAGAACCTTATTGTCTACATAACGCTACGCTAAATCATTCATTCTTGTTCATCTCAAACACTAATGGAGTAAAGCTAAAGCTACCGACCTTTCTATTTTTTTCGTTCTTGTTTCTTACAGAAGTGAAAAGAAGGAAATGGATGGAGGAGAATCCACAGTCATCAAGCAACGAGGATCCCGTACTTTTCGACACCTCGATAGTTCCTTGGTGGGCATGGATGAAAAGATTCCATCTTCCAGAAGCTGAATTGCTCAACGGTTTGCATTGCTAATCTCAGTATATAGTTGAAATTTCATAGTTGATATGATTTATAAGGGGAGTGATATCTTGAGAATTCGCTTGACCTAGATTTTTCAATGTGATTCACTTCTCTTATGAACTGTGTTACACTAGCATTCTTCTGACTCATTAAATCATGAATGTCTACATTGTGTAGGGCGAGCTGCGATGATCGGTTTTTTCATGGCATACTTAGTTGACAGTTTAACCGGTGTCGGTCTCGTTGATCAGATGGGGAACTTCTTCTGTAAGACGTTGCTGTTCGTTGCTGTTGTTGGAGTTCTTACTATAAGAAAGAATGAAGATATTGAAACTATCAAGAAATTAGTCGAGGAGACGACGTTTTACGATAAGCAGTGGCAAGCGACATGGAAGAATGAGACACAATCTGGTGTCATTGAGAAGAAGTAACACAAGAGTTGTCTGAATTTGGTTTCTTGTATTGTATCCCTTAGTTGTTGTTCTGAAGCCGCGTAAGTATTGTTTTTTTAAGAGCTTAAATGCTACTATTGTATAATAAAAAAATTTCCAACGGTTCAATTTTCAGTTTGAACTGATTTTCGGTTAATCATCAATAAAATTTAAATGTTTTAACTTTATGAGTAAATAATATAAAATATATTGTTTTTTAACAATTTACTCAATCATCCAATAATATTTTAAATTATTTCGATTACTAATATGAATTGTATAAAATTTCATACAAATTAATTAAAATATATTTTTTAATTTTTTTCTTAAAAATTTTTTAATTTTGTTAAATTTTTATGTACCCTACACATCCCGCACCCGGTGCAACCTAAGTTTTTTGTTGTAATAAAATTTCAACACTTGAGTACTTTTTTATTAAAAAGAAATTTATTCATTATATTACCTGAAAACATACTTATAAAATTTGAGTAATATGATTTGTTACAAACAATAATTAATTTATAAAATAATTACATTGAATTCTAAAAAATATTAAATCATAAGGTTTATAGGGGTGCGAATAATATTTTAAATAATTAGTTTAGTTCAATCTTTAAACATTGTTTCAAAATATAACGCAATTAATCTCGATCGATGCATATACATATATATGTGTCGAGTACATCCCCATGCATGATTTACAGAATATTTTGTACAACTATTAAAAGTTATGTGGATAATTAATGATCGAATTGAAATGTATAATTTGGATGTATTGATACATATGGTTGCCGAAGTAGTGACAAAGCCCGCCTTTAGGCACTACTCCAGGACTCCATTTATGTCTTCAATTAATTAATTGTTATAGCACCAATATATGGTTACGATTCTACCATTTATGTTTTTTCATTTCGTCTAAAATCGATTTTACGCTATAGAATCTTTGGACGCTAGAATTCATTTATGTAGGTTTAGGCGCCTTACTCTATACCCGATGTTTGATGATATAAAAAACATACAATTGCAACTCCAAATAGAAGAAAATATCACTTGATCTTTATAAATCATATAGTTTCTTTGATACCAATATCTACATACCAAATCTACAAGAGAAAGTTTTAGGGTCTCTTCAATGTATCCTTACACAGGGGTTTGTACAATGAGAAACACTTTCATCCAAGAGAAAGAAGAACCACAAAATTGGCTACAACTCCACCAACTTAGAAATTTTTCCCAATGTTGCTTTGCGACCTTACATTCCCAAAAAAACGTTCTATAGTTTCTGAACATTCTAAGAACATGGAACAACAAAATGACCCATGATGATTCTCCTCCATGCAAGCATTTTGAATGCGGGTAATCTCCCATGAAATAGCAACCAACAAAAAACTTTCAGCTTTTGAGGTTAGTTTTCCTTCCATCGATCTATTGGAAATAAGCGTTCGGTCATTGGAGAGGTTGTTCGAAGTCTTTGACTCTTTTATTCATGTTGATTGTAAAAAAAATATTTGATTCCGCCCAAGAAGGAATGTTCGGCCTTTCTAGAGAAACAGAAAAACCTCCCAAGAGAAGTAGTACGTCGGCTCTTTATGAAGATGTCTCTCATATTCCATGAATCCCAAGAATCTCAGTCCATGCCCACTCGCTTGGCTCTATTCTCCTGATTTGAGCTATCTATAAAAAAAATCACATTTGATAATGCATATCGAGAGTAACCTATCTTTCAGCCTTATTATGATAAGGGATCAAATGCTCCCTGTTCTTATGATTGAATCAAAGCTCTTCGTATTACGTTCTGATTTTTGGCACTTACTTTTTTGCTTTCAATTTCAGGATTTGTGGAGGACACGAGGATTTTACGTGGAACCGGGAAGCCCTGAGGAAACCATGAGGACCAGGTTCGTACCTTGGTCCTTAATTCACTATGAAATCTTCTCAATTGCAGATGATGACTTACAGTTTACAACATACAATCGGTTCTTGATCCGACTTTTTCTTCCAAGTTTCTTACTCGTGAATAGCTCGCACTTCGTTCAAGATAAGCCTCCCTGTAAGTTGTAGACGTCGGTATCTCGACTTGTTTTAGTGTGAATTTGATAAGCCTGTGTGATTGCTTGATCAATCGGCAAAAACTGTGTGTTGGTTAAGCTTGCTGCATCATTTATCCTTATCTTCTTAGTGGGCTTGTATCAGTTGGCCCACTTCGTTTTTACCTTCATAGCAAATGGGCTGGGCAGTTTTTCCGGGCCTGCAAGACAAAAACAACAACACCATTAGGTCAGCGCTTGTTTTAGTCGGTGCCCTTACAGATCTTCCCCTCAGGCCGTTTGCCGCTGAAGGTTCTTCTACGTCTTTAGTTGGTTGGCTCCACGCCTGCTCCTTTTGAGCAGAGCTGAAGCTTGGTTGTAGGTACTGGCTTTGTGAGCATGTCCGCCAGATTCAGGTTCGTTGATATTTTCTGTAGTTTGAACTCTTTCATGCTAATCACCTCTCTTATCCAGTGAAACTTCAGATCTATGTGCTTGGTTCGACTATGGAATGTGGAGTTCTTGCTCAACTCTATCGTACTAGAGTTGTCGCACAGCAGCACTGGCTCGTCAGTCTCAACCTTCAGTTCGACAAGTAATCTCTTTAACCATAGTAGTTCCTTAGAAGTTTCTGTTAGAGCCATATATTCGACTTCAGTTGTTGATAACGCAACTGTTTTTTGCAGCCGAGATTGCGAGGAGACTGCGCCTTGAGCGAGGGTTGTGATAAATCCAGTGGTTGACCTCCGGCTGTCTGGATCTCCTCCCAGATCTGAATCTGAGTAAGCCACTAACCTTAGTTCATCTAAGCTTCCCATGAATTTTAAGTATACATCTCTCGTTCCTTTAAGATATCTGAACAGCCATTTTGTTGCTTCCCAATGAGACCTTTCCGGTTTTGCTAGGAATCTGCTAAGAACACCAACAGGATATGCGAGATCTGGCCTCATGCAGACTATCAGGTACATCAGAGAACCTACTGCGGACGAATATGGTACATTCTCCATATCCTTCTCTTTATCTTTTGAGTCAGGTTCCTGGTCCTTTGATAACACTATCTGACTCGACAGTGGTAATGTAACAGGTTTACATCCTTCCATGTTGAACTTTTGGAGCAACTTCTCGATGTAGCTGGACTGAGAAAGCGACAAGGTGTGATCCTTCCTATTTCTTTTAATTCTCATTCCTAGGATTTTAACTGATGCTCCTAAGTCCTTCATTTCAAAGGTCTTGGCTAGGTTTTCCTTTAAGTCAGCTATTAACTGCATGCTGGTACCTGCAATTAAGAGGTCATCCACATAAAGTAATAGTATTATAAAGTTACCTCCTTTGAATGATTTTAGATAGGCACAGTGATCACTCTCTGTTCTTTGAAAACTTTCTGATTGCATAAAACAATCAAATTTCTTGTTCCACATCCTAGGGACCTGCTTAAGTCCGTAGAGACTCCTTTCTAGTTTGCAAACAAGTTCTGCTTTTCCAGCCTCCTTGAAACCAATCGGTTGTGCCATATAGATGTCTTCATGGAGGTCTCCATTTAGAAAGGTTGTTTTTACATCCATTTGTTCTAGTTCTAGTTCCATATGGTTGTAAACTTGACTACGGGTGAGAAGATTTCATCAAAGTCAACTCATTGTTTTTGTTTAAAGCCTTTTACTACCAATCTGGCCTTGTATCTTATGGATCCATCCGCCTCCTGCTTCAACTTGTATACCCACTTGTTTTCAAGTGTTCGTTTGCCGATTGGTAATTTTACAAGTTCATAGGTGTGATTCCTCTTTAATGCTTCAATTTCTTCCTCCATAGCCCTCAACCATCTCTGTTTTTCTGATGATTCTATGGCTTCCTTATAGGTTTCTGGTTCTCCATTTTCTGTCAAAAGAACAAACTCGTTAGAGTTATATTTAGTAGATGGCTTTCTTACCCTTATCGGCCTTTGATTTGCTATTTGAGTATTTTCAGGTCTCCCTACTGGTTTAGGTGAGTCTTGCTGCTGATCATCTTCGTTGTCAGCTTCCTCCTGCAAATCAATGGAAACAGTTAGTTCAGGATGTCCAATATTTTTATTTTGGATCACCTCAGGTAACATTTCTTCTGCTTTGATAGTGATTTCTGAATTTTCACAGTCCTTTTGAAGTCCTTTTATGTCTTCAATTGTCTGATCTTCTAGAAATAGAACATTTCTTGATCTGAAAACCTTGTTTGTGTGTGTGTTCCATAGCTTGTATCCAAACTTTTCATCTCGGTAGCCTAGGAATATACATTCCTCTACATGATTGTCTAGCTTTTTCCTTTCTTCCTTAGCAACATGAGCTAGTGCTCTGCACCCGAACACTCTCAAGTGTTTTAGGCTAGGCCTTTTCTTCCTCCATCTTTCTTCGGGGATTTCAAGATCAATTGCTGTAGAGGGTGACCTATTTATTAAGTAGCACGCCACACTTAAAGCTTCTACCCAGAAGTCTTTAGGGAGTTTGGCTGACCTTAATAGGCATCTCACCTTATTCAGTAATGTTCTATTTGCCCTTTCAGCCGTCTCATTATGTTGTGGTGTCTTAGGAACAGTAGTCTCATGTCTCAAACCAATTTCTTTTGTAAAATAGTTGAATTCCTTTGATGTTAATTCTCCTTCATTGTCAGATCTTAAAGTCTTAAGCTTCTTTCCAGTCTCTCTTTCCATTGCTGCCAACTAGTCCTTAAATATTTGAAAAGTTTCAGACTTAGTTTGGATTGGAAAAGTCCATAGTTTCCTTGTAGCATCATCAATAAAGGAAACAAAGTATTTCTTTCCACCTCTTGACTCAGTATCCAACGAGCATACATCAGTGTATACCATTTCCAGTGGTTCTTCCTTCTGTTTTATGGCAGTCTTAAATGGTGTTTTACTCTGTTTACCATATATACAGTCTTCACATAACTTCACTTATTTTTCTTTGCCTAATTTCAATAAGCCAATTTCATTGAGTCTCATTAATCCAGCATCAGAGATATGACCCATCCTTTTATGCCATAGGTTTGTGTCCTCACTTCTTGATACTGTGTTTAGTTAATCCTCACATATTTTCAGTGATGTCTTGTACAGTGTTTCACTTAAGTTGCCACTTACTATGTTTTCTAGTCCTCTTACTAGATTCTAAGTTTGATTTGCAAAGATACTAACATATCCCTCATTGTCTAACACATTCTCAGAAATCATATTCATCCTTAACTCTGGGATGTGTCTCACATTAAATAGTGTGAGTCTTTTACCAAGTGTAGTTATTGCTTCAAGTCTTCCAATGGCTTTAATTTCAGAACTGGTTTGATTTCCCATTCTAACATTCCCGAAATTCCCAGGAATATAATCTGTCAACCAATCCTTTCTTGGAGTAGCATGATAGGATGCTGCAGAATCTACTATCCAGGTAACATCTGAGATATTTGTTTGCTCATCATCAGATTTCTGTTCCGTAGACATCAAAACTAGAATTTCTGCTTCCTCTTCCACAGTAGCAGTCACTGATTCTTGTCCCTTTACCTTTAGATAATACTAGCAGTCCTTCTTAATGTGCCCCTTTCTGCCACACCAGTTACAAGATCTGGTTTCCATTTGTGCACAACTTCCTTCAGTTTGTGAGCTAGGTGTCTGTGCTTGACTGGTAAGGATTTTAGAATTCTTCCAACCTTTCTTTTGTCCCTTCCCCTGAATCACAACAGCTATAGTCTCCTTCACCGTGGAGGATGTCATTTCTTCTCTTCTTAGTCCTTCGTTTATGAGGCACTCCTTAACGACTTCCAGTTTGGGTCCTCCTTTAGGTGCTATAGCATTAAGTGAGATAACAGTGGCCTCCCACGAATCTGGTAGAGTTCCAATCAACATATGTGCAAGAATTTTATCTTCTAAAATACAATCTGCCTCTGAAAGTTTATTCACTATTTCTTGAAATGTACCAAGATGTTCAGTGATGGGAGTCCCTTCTTTATACCTTAGTCTCATCAATCTCTTGAAAAGAAAACCTTGAGATTGAGTAGACTTTGGCTCAAAAATATTTTCCAGCTTCTCCCACATTTTCTTGGCATCAGTTTCCTTAGCAGCATGATGATAGTTTGCACTGTCGATCCACTGCCTCACAAATCCGAGTATTTGAATATGTTTCATGTCCCACTCGTCATCAATATACTTCTCTGGTTTTTTGTCTCCAAGCTTTACAGGTTCATACAAGAATCTGCAGTAGAGCAAATCCAACATTCTATTCTTCCACTCCGGGTAATTCTTGGACGTCAGTTTAATCATCGAGTAGGGTTCTCCAGCCATTTCCCTTTCTTGATGCAAGATAAGTTTCCTTTCTTGTTTTTCTTTGATTTCAATCTTTTCTTTTTCGATGCTGAGATCTCGGTCTTCAGGCTTGATATCCACAGGGTCAGAGACCTGCATTGGGCACCACTTTGCTAAGGGATCAACTGCTCCATGGTCTTATGATTGAATCAAAGCTCTTTGTATTACATTCTGATTTTTGGCACTTACTTCTTTGCTTTCAATTTCAGGATTTGTGGAGTACGCGATGATTTTACGTGGAACCGGGAAGCCCGGAGGAAACCACGAGGACCAGGTTCGTATCTTGGTCCTTAATTCACTATGAAATCTTCCCAATTGCAGATGATGACTTACAATTTACAACATACAATCGGTTCTTGATCCGACTTTTTCTTCCAAGTTTCTTATTCGTGAATAGCTCGCACTTCGTTCAAGATAAGCCTCCCTGTAAGTTGTAGACGTCGGTATCTCGACTTGTTTCAGTGTGAATTTGATAAGCCTGTGTGATTGCTTGATCAACCGGCAAAAACTATGCATTGGTTCAGCTTGTTGCATCATTTATCCTTATCTTCTTAGTGGGCTTGTATCTGTTGGCCCACTTCGTTTTTACCTTCACAGCAAATGGGCTGAGCAGTTTTTTCGGGCCTGCAAGACAAAAACAACAACACCATTAGGTCAGCGCTTGTTTTAGTCGGTGCCCTTACATATTATTCCCGTCTACAATCTTGCCTAAAAACCAAATTCTTTTCCAATCACCAATCTACCACTTGACATAGATTTCTACACCAAGAGTAGTTCTGAACAATGGAAGACATATAATGCCATAAATTTTTGATCTCATACTATCCATGTCGCTAATTAGACTAGGATTCGAATGATAACATGATTCCATTGAACCTCTCATTTGTCTAGAATCTTCATACCCACTTCAGCAGTAATGATCAATTTTGTAGCTAAAGATTTTTCACGCCAAGTCTGCCTTCTCAACTAGGAGCAATAACTAATTCTCACTATAAAAGTGCGTTCGAGGATTACCATATCTCGCATCCAAAAAAATTACATCTTTGTGCCTTCATCTCCTTGATGAGACCCTCAAATTTACATAATAGAGACATAAAGTATAACTGAAAGCTGACAGAGTTTACCATAGTTAACTTCCCTCCATAAGAGAATGCATCCCTTTTCGAATCAAACTTTGCATCCAGAAAACTCAAAATCGGAGCTCAACCAATATATTTAGGCAGTTTACTATCTCAGGGTATCCCCAATTATTTGGAGGGGGTTAGAAAGAGAGCAGCATAGACTTCATGTCCATTGACCAACTTCGGATACATGAACATTAATCCAAATGAAAGAGAAATTCTTGAGACATATTTGCAACCCGAAGTGAAGTCCAATAAATGAGATATAAACTACAGATTATGAATACTTCATTATCCAAAAAAGATCGTGTCATCTGCAAACTGTAGGTGTGAAATAAACATCTCGTCGTCGATTAGAAATTCATAGAATACTCCTGAATCCTTAACTTTGCCAATTCTACTTAAAACCTCCGAGACAATGAGAAAGAGGAAGGGAACAAGAGCCCCCAACCTTATCCCCTTGATGGCTTGAAGAACCCAATGGTTGACATTAACGAGAACTGAAATAGATGAAGAGCTAAAGCATGCATATATCCATTGTCATTTCTTGCTAAATCCCATCAACCACATGACTCAATAAGAAAAAATAATTAACACTATCAAAAGGTTTCCAGAGTCATCATTGAAGAGCATGAGAGACATTTTTTTCCATTTTGCGAAGGCAACAATTTCATTTGCAAGATGAGCCTCGTATAAGATTTATCAATCTTTAGGAAAGTTGTATTATGAATTACTGATAAGGACCAACAATACCTTCTTCATCCTACTAACAAGAACCTTAGCCACAATCTTATAGAGAATTTCAATAAGGTTGATTGGTTGATAGTCTTCTAAGGTCATATGAGAGACTCTTGTAGGGATAAGAGAAATGAATGAGGAATTTGTTCTTTGGGGAAAAGTTTTATTTCTTTCAAAGTCATTGATTGTATATATTAAGTCTATTTTAAGCATATATAAAAATTTCTTAGTAATTCATACCATTCCATATGGCCATTGGAATTGGATGATTCCTCTTTCCTAGATTGCGTGTTTGATTCTCTTCAAGGATGTCAGCATTCAAGATCTCTAGGCTAGAGGGATCCAACATTAGAAACTCTTTCATACTTAATTTTGGTCGATGTATTGGAGGCTCCATGAAAAGAGACAAGAAGAATTCTCTTACCTTATTCTTAATGGAGATTACATTTGTTATCCAATACTATATAACCATAATAACTATGATATATGTATAATCCTCTTTCCTTTTATTAGAGAGTGGACAAAATTAGTGTGTCGTCACCTTTGTATATCCATTTGATTTTACATTGTTATCGGTTCATTAGAGATTCCTTCGCAGGGAGAGATTCCAATGTTAGAATATTAATTCTAATTATGTGGAATTAATATCATGTGTTGCCTTCTTAGATATACTATTATGCATGTGGACCCACATATAAGTATTTGATTACATTTATTGTTACCGTATTAAGGTTAATTGTCTAATTTGGTGATCAATATTATGATATAAACCATAGTTATTTAATATTATAATGTGAGGATCAATTAATAATGTATGTAATTCCGAAAGACTAAATTACAATTTCTTGATGGGTGGATTTGTAATTCGTTAAAACTTCATAAATAAATAAGGGGTATGGTTTCGGCCTGAATAAAAAGTAGAACAACAAGAGTTATTCTCCCCATCTAGCCATCTTCTTACGATCAGGCTGAAGATCATTCTTCTGGTTTTTGGTGTTCTTCAGATTATCATCGTTATGATGAATTCAGGTATTGTTTCCGCTGCACTATCTCCGATACATAATCTCACTAATTCTATCAATTGGGATAGGAGCCATGACTAAAATTTTGAGATTCTTATGTAGGACTTTGAGTTCTTCCAAAACCTGCATATTCTAATTTCATTTAGTTATGAAAGAAAGTTTTGCGGATTTTGGAATCATAAAGTTCTTAAAACAATATTGTTTTACAAAGAAATTTATCAGAATTCATCCGCAAAGAATTTTGAGAATTTATTATTGAAATAAAGAGAATTCAGATTTTCTAAAAATGATTTCATCAAGCTCAAGAAATCCGTTTTTGACAAAATTCTTCAAATCGGAAAATTTTGAGAATATNTTTGGTGCAATGCAACAAAAGGACCGAGTCTTCAAGTTTCTAAATGGACTGAATGAATCATTTTCTGCTAATCGATCACAACTCCTTGGACAGCGACCTTTTCCCTCTTTAGATGAAACATATAACACCATTATGATGTAGGAATCACAGAGAAAAGCCCCCAGCCTCACTGTCAATCCTCAATGTGGAGATACCATGGCCATGAATGGGAAATCAGTAGACAAAAGGGACTTATTCTGTAACCATTGTAGAAGAAGAGGCCACACCAGAGAGCAATGTTATAAACTTGTGGGTTTTCCAATGGATTATAAATTCAGAGGAAAAGAAAAAGTCCCACAAACCCTCTCAAATCAAGCAAGTACTGATACAACCTTGCCTGCATCCTCAAATGGCAATATGACAATGCCAAGGTTTACAAAAGGTCAAATGGAAAAGTTATTATGCTTCTTGAATAACAATGATATGCAGGTCTCTCGTTCATCAGCAGATAATGAAGATACACCAGTTGCAAATGTAGCATCACTTTCCAGCACAACTCAGACCTCGCATGATTGCTCCAATGGGGGTAAGTATTTATGTCTGTCTGGTATTACTTCGGCCAATGTACATAACATGATTAAAGAAAGAAAACGAGGAATGTGGATAATTGATTCAGGCGCAACTGAACATATGTGTTATGAAAAATCATTATTTACTGAAATGAGACAAGGATGCGAAGTCTTAGTGCGATTACCAACAGGGGCTCAAGTGAGTGTATCTTGGTTTGGGACAGTAGCGATGGATAACGGATTAACATTGACAGATGTTCTATTCATACCATGCTTTAAATACAATTTATTATATGTTACTAAGTTGACACAGGCCATAAAATGTTGTTTCTGGATGAATGATCAACATTGCTATATACAGGCTCTTTCTCCATCGAAGATGATTGGGGTTGGTAGAAGAAGGAATGGCCTCTACATCCTGAAAATGAATGAATCTGATATATGTGAAGAAAATGTTGCATGTTTTAATGATGATGCGTTAATATCTGATGCTACTGCTTTTGCTACTGATTTTTTGAAATCAGATATTTGACATTTAAGATTAGGACATCCCTCTAACTTGACTTTATCACGCATACATGAGTTACCTTCCTTGCAGTTCTCGAGTAAATCATGTGAATTCTGTCACAAAGCAAAGCAAAAAAGGAAACCAATTCCGGAACACATCAAAGACTCCCTCAAAGCCTTCTCATTAATTCATATTGACACATGGGGAGCCTATGAAGTCGAGGCCTTGGGTGGATACAAATATTTCCTTTGCGTCGTGGATGACTTCACTAGGACTACTTCGGTATATCTGATGAAGAACAAAGGAGAAGCAAAGTCTTTGATTCCAGCCTTTTGCAAACTAGTAGAAACACAATATGAAGGAAATGTCAAAATCATAAGAACTGATAATGCACCAGAATATGCTTTGAATGAATTTTACTCTTCATGTGGAATCATTCATCATACTTCATGCGTTGAAACGCCACAACAAAACGCAGTAGTAGAAAGAAAACTGCAGCATCTACTGGTTATGGCTAGATCATTAATGTTCCAGTCCAAGATTCCGATACAATTCTGGGGATTCGCCATTCTAACATCCGCATTCATAATTAACCGATTGCCTTCAAGAGTTATGAATTTTGTTACTCCTTTTGAACTCCTACATGGACGATCTCCCAACTATCGGAATATGAAAGTCTTTGGATGCCTGGCGTTCGCTACGACGTTAAAGGCGAATCGCAAGAAATTTGATCCCCTTCCAGAAAATGTATCTTTATTGGCTATCCAGCAACAATAAAAGGATACAGATTGTTTGATTTGGATGAAAGGAAGGTATTTTACTCAAGAGATGTCGTATTTTATGAGTCTGAATTTCCATTCACAGATGTTCCCACATAGCATGACTTTGCATCTGTTACATCATACCGTGTGCCAGTTCAGAATGGTTATGGTCATCTCATTGATCCTGATGATAAAGCTCCATCCGCTGCGGCTGATCAAAACATATCACCAGGACTTCCTATAACACATTATAATATGGATATCTCGAATACACCATCTCCGGCAGTATGTTCTCCAACATCTCCGGCTATTCCCTTGCGGAGGAGCACACGGACTCATGCCCCTCCGGCGTATCTACAAGCGTATGATTGTAACCAAATCTCTGGCAGTATTCTTTATCCTATAAAGGATTATTTATCTGATACTCAGTTATGCTCTTCTTACAAAGCCTTCGTGGCAAATTTGACAGCATTAAGGGAACCAGAGAATTACCTTGAGGCAAGTAAGCATCTGGCCTGGCAGCAGGCCATGAAGAATGAGCTCGCTGCTCTGAAACGTAATGAGACTTGGGAACTGGTTTCCGTTCCTTTATCACAACATACGGTGGGTTGTAAGTGGATTTATAAAATCAAAACCAAACCCGATGGCACCCTGGATCGTTGCAAAGCCAGACTTGTGGCTCTGGGCTTCAATCAAGTAGAAGGTTTTGATTTTCATGATGTTTTTAGTCCACTGATTAAGCAAACCATTGTGCGGCTATTCTTTGCATTGACAGCCAAATTTCAGTGGAAATTACACCAATTGGACATTGACAATGCGTTTCTCAATGGTGATCTCAACGAAGAAGTTTATATGCAAATTCCTCCGGGTGTTCCCTTTGAGGGGGAGTGTCTTCCCACCATTCATTCTAATCAGAAGATAGCGTGCCGTTTAAAGAAAGCCCTATATGGACTAAAGCAAGCATCGAGACAATGGAACATCAAATTTACCGAGGCAATCATATCTTTCGGATTTGTTCAATCGCTATCGGATTACTCACTTTTTACAAAATCAGGACCCGGCTCCCATGATTTTATAGCCCTCCTTATCTATGTAGATGATATCATCATTGGAAGTGTTTCATCTAATGAGATTACTTCTGTTGTAGATTTCTTAAGCTCGAAATTCGCATTGAAGAATATTGGTGTTCCGAGATATTTTTTGGGAGTGGAATTAGCGCGCTCACAGAATGGCATTATCCTTTGTCAAAGAAAATACACACTGACTCTACTTGAACAATATGGTCTTCTAGGTGCTAAACCAGCTGCAACACCCATGCAACAGAACCATAGATTGAAGCGTGACAGTGGAAAAGCACTAAAGGATCATACTGGTTATAGAACTTTGGTTGGTAAATTGATCTACCTGACATTTACCAGACCTGATGTGGCATATTCTGTACATATTTTGTCACAATTTATGGAAAGTCCCACAGAAGAACACCTGTCGGCAGCATTTAGAGTACTTAAATATCTCAAGCAAGCTCCTGGGAACGGAATTCTTATGACAAGCACACAGGATTTAAGCTTGGTCGGGTACTCAGACAGTGACTGGAGCACTTGCTTGGATACAAGTAAGTCAATTTCCGGATATTGTGTGATATTGGGCGAAAGTCCTATCAGTTGGAGATCGAAAAAGAAACGGTTGTCGCAAGAAGTTTGACGGAAGCAGAATTTAGATCACTTTCGTCGCTCACCTGCGAGTTAATGTGGATAAAGAATTTACTGATGGACTTCAAGGTTTCAGATATACCAGCAAAAGTTTTCTGTGATAACAAATCCACAATACAACTTGCTCGAAATCCAGTTTTGCATGACAGAACGAAGCATTTTGCTCGGGATTGTCATTTTGTAAGAGAGAAAGAAAAGGATGGATTAATCAACATTTCATACATTCCAACTGGAGATCAGATAGCCGATGCTTTTACAAAAGCGCTTGGGAATTCACATTTTCAATATTTGATATCCAAGATGAGTATGAAAAATATACACACCCATCTTGAGGGGGAGTGTTGGAGGGCAGAGAAAAAGAAACAGAAAATGGCAGAGCATCATCCTGGACTGATGGAGCAGTATCGACAAAACAGGACAACAACGTGAACGGTTATGAGGAAAGAGACGTGCGTACCTTTAACTATTTACAGTTTTATTGTATTTTATTCTTTACTTTGTATTAGTTTAAATAGGAATTTGTTACAGCATTCTGTTCAAGGAAATAAGAAAACATTTCCTCAGTTGTGCTCTCTGATCTTTCTTCTCGTTCTTCTCTTCTTCATACCCAGTTACCGTCATTTCTCAACACAAGATAAACTCGATCTCCTTCTGTTAGACAGAATCCTCGACTTTAGTGTTTTTTTAAGGAGTTTTAACTTCTCCTTCATTCGAAAAAGTAGTTGTCCACACTTCTTTGACAAAATCAATAAAAGCTTTATTCCCGAGCCAACATTGAAAACTTGGAAGAATGTGGACAAAAATCTTCATGTTCTTGACTGAGTAACAAAGGACGATGGTCCGTCACTAACAATGGAAATTTTCTCATATGAAGTGGAAAATCAATCTCCGTTCTTAGAATCGGACTATCAATCCTACCAAGCTTACTTCCAATTTAATTTTTCCAAATCAATCATATAATGATATATCTTGCAAACCATCATGTCAAAGAAATTTATTAAAATCCAATATACTTTGGGATTAAATAAAAAAGTATAAAATAAATTAATAAAGAAAAAGTGAATTGTATTATTTTTGTAGATTTTTATAATACATGAGTATGTCTTCAAATTTATTTAATTGGAATTGATAAAATGGCAAAAATGCCCATCCAATACCTTTGTTGTATTTTCCCCCTTTTTACTATTGCCGGATTTCTTCTTATATATCTCCTCGAAGGAAAATCTTTATTGAGTCATATTAAAGTCATTCTCAATCATGTCTATCCGAAAACTTCATTTTATCATTTATATCAATTTTCTCTATGTACACATTATTATTATTTAATTTTATAAATAAATTTTTTTTAATCCCTACAATAATATTCGGATATTTTTAATTTTTAAATTTATTTTTTCACATCAAATATATTAGATAATGATATTATCGATAAAAAAACATTATATAAATATGTTATAAATATTTATATTTTATAATTTTTTATATTTTTTTTTTAAAAATAAAAATTAAGGATAAAGAATGTTGGGGCGCGGACATTCTTTCCTCGCAAATTTTGACTGAGCGCCAACTATAATGATAGCCCTAATTCCGTGATACTGCGCGTTTACATCTATTGATTTTTTTTCCATCAGTACATTGAGCAATGATGGAGAAGCCATCAACCACGAAAACCCCATCTGATTTTCTCAAATCGATACGCGGTCGACCTGTTGTAGTTAAATTGAATTCTGGGGTTGACTACAGAGGTATTTTGTATTCTCTTAGTTTTATTTGGCGATACATATTTAAAGGAGCTTTATTGTTTTGAGGAATTCGCGGAGTTATTAATTTAAAGCCCTTTTTGGTGTTTTGTATGCTGCTATTTTTCTTGACAAGATGAAGATGAATAACTACAATTTAAGGGGGCTCTCTTGCTTTTATGTGGATTTTACTAACTTCTAGTCTTTCTGCTTTAAGCTGTTTAATTTGGAGCCCTGTAAAACACCCATGATATTTATCTACTATTTTTATCCCTTTTTGTGAGCTTTGAGTGCTATTATCGCATTCTCATATCTTGTGCAGTAAAAGTCTTATGCTCGTTTATTACGTAGTGTACCAATCTTGTTCTTTGAACAGGCACAAATCGTGGTACTTATGTGTCTGTGTGAATGTACAGGAATTCTTGCATGTCTTGATGGATATATGAATATTGCAATGGAGCAAACTGAGGAGTATGTGAACGGGCAGTTGAAGAACAAATATGGGGATGCTTTCATTCGAGGAAACAACGGTAGATTCTCATTTTAAGAATGTTTTCGTTCAATCTGTATCGCTGATTTTTTGTATTCTGAAATGCAGTACTCTACATCAGTACATCAAAGGGAACCCTTGCTGAAGGTTCATAATATGATTCACAATGCCATGCTATCTTTTTAGGTTCCATTAATTTGTATTTGGTTTTTAGTGTACAAACAATACATTTTAGCTGTAGAACTCCGAGATGTTACCAAAACTTGATTGGACCATGTGATTTTTGTTGATTTTGTAATGAAGTTTGGATTGATTTACAAAAGAAAATGAGCATCATAGGAGAAAGTATCGCATCTCATTATACTTCACAACTATATTCGTGGGTATGTTTGCAATATTAGATAAATAATGATTTCATAAAATGATTATTTTACCTTTAATTTTAATTAACTTATTAACTTATGAAGAGTAAAATGAACATTTTACAACTGCGTTCATACCACCATTGGGTTAAATGAACTGTAAGTCCATTGTTATTTTCTACGGTCGTACGAATAGTTATTAATGATGTTTGATTAATATATAATATAACTACGACGGTTGACTACACTGGGCGGTGTACCACCCTTCCAAACAACACCTATAATTCCCATAAGATAGTTGTGATCAATATAGTAATATACCGACCAGTACAACTTCAACGTCCTGGCCTCATCTTGTTCGTTGTTTTTTATACTCAGCACCATGTAAACTCCTTGCAGAGTGAAACATAATGTAATCAATAATGAAGAATACTGCACTTTCATAATATATGGCCATGGGGATCCATTGAATGAAAACTAACATAACAGGAACTACGGTTTACAATATTATCTAACTTGAAACAGAATTAATATGAATTCAATTTGAAGCATCAATCTATCATGTATCTCTGACTACAAAGAAACAATACAATTCTGAATTCTAGTGTACTAGAAAAATAAGAGAGATTAGTCAAGTTCAAGTATACATGACTAATGCATTGCGCACCATCCCGAATCGCAACCAAGAATCATAAATAAAATGAATGGCACGATGCCTACGAATTACTAACCTCAATCTGGGAACTGTTTCTGGATGAGGGAGTTAATGTTAAGTTCTAAAGTAATGTTGGATACTTAGCATCAAGGAAATCTCTCAGTGTTTTTGCAGCCTTTTGACTACCCATCAGTTCAGCGAGTTTCTCCACAGGAAGCAGGGCAACATCTGCCAAGCTATTACACCCCTCCATTATTGTCCTATAATTGGCATCAGTAACACCGGGTAGTCGTCGAAGGAACTCAACAGCTGATGTATTGTAATTTTCAGCTCTGCCAACCAAAATAAACTAATAAATCATAACATATTTTACAACTATCCTGATTTCAGAGAAGTTATCTCTAAGGTATTGGGTTCTATTCTATTCAGGTGAGTCAAACAGTTTGTTTTTAAAAGTAGAACTAGAAGATAAATAGAGGATGAAAATAGATCATGCAAGCAGTTTATAAATAGTTACTCTCTAAAAAGAAAGAACCAAATATGGACGAAATGAGGACACTGAACAGGTATTACCTAACATCATTTTCGATAAGGCCATCTTCTGATGGAACGCCAACTCTAATTGCCTTGACCTCATCAGGTTCATCTTGATTTGCTTTAAGCATGGCAAAAATTTCTGCAGTGGCATGCAAACTTCGAGACCAGACGATACGTAGACGAGGAAAATGGAGTACTAAAAGTGATAACTTGGATATAATGCTATTTGGTGTAACATCATCACCTATGTCACCAGCTGACTGCATGGACAATATATACATCTAGCACGACTAATTGTTTAAAACCATCAAACTGATAAGATATTCATCAATTACCTGAAATGAAAAACTTTTATCTTGTGAAAACTCGATAAGGAGAACAGGTATTTTGTAATAACGGGACATCATCTCCGCCTGATTAAATAAACGTCCAGATGCAAAACTTCCAAAAAGATCTTGTATACTCTTACGCTCAACGCATATCAAAGGGGAAAGGATGTAATCACCTACTTCCAACGTCACAGGTAAAATATGAATGCCTTTCTGATGAAGAACATTTGGAAGGCTGCTCATGAATTCTCTCATATCCACTATTATCTAGAGAAACAAATATTAATGGTAAAAATTGCAACTGGAGATATAATCAATGGACTTTAATGTTGACCAACCTGAATTTTATTGTTGACTTCTTTTCTGCCACCAGCCTTTCTGGTCACCGAATTTTGTGCAGTTACTGATTGAGGCTCCAACACAGAACCAATACCCAGGAATTGTTCGTCCTGATATCAATGGAAATAATGACTAAGAATATAGGCAATCCTAGAGTATCATATTTGGCTGCTTCCTTGCGTAAATTCATAATAAATGATTTGTCCAAAAATAATATACCCGAACCATAGGAAATGACAGTATTGTCTTTGTTAACCAGTTTTGTAATAAATAAATCTACATCAAGACAAAAATAATAAGATGAAGGTAAATAAAGGGGTTGCTCATCACAGACCTGAGTCGTAGGTATCATCATCAGGGATTTCTGCCTGATCAGGGATTCGAAAGCTGCATTTTCTCGGCGTAAACTTGCCTCGAATTTCTGAACTTCTGTAGAATCATCATAAAATAAAAAGTACACTTTCACCACCTTTGATGAATTTTCGGATTTGTAGATCTCAATTTCTCTAACGAAAGTCTGATCCGGATGGTAAACAATTATTACAGAAGGCTGCAAGAAGTCCAATATATTCTGATTACTGTCCAAAGCGTGGAAATGGACTGCTGTTAGAAGGCTATTTACGGATCCTTCATCATGCTTGTGAAGAAACCCTCTAACCATGTGATCAGACTCATCATTGTTACCAACAATAAGATCAGGAACCAATAGATTCTTGTCCATTGTATTCTTTACTTGTTCTAAGGTGGAAGATTCAATCCCACACTCAGGATCAGTATCAATAACTGATCTATTCTTCCTTTTCTCATTTTTCTTTCCCCTGCAATGCTGTTCACCGGCCACATCAGCGTTCACTTCAGCATCCTTTTTTACCTGTTTACTTAGATCACGTGCTGCCGCCATAAGAGCATCATTTTCTTGCTTACTTATGCTACTAAGTTCAACTTTTTGACCGGATACAGAAGGAATAACTCCATCAAGAATTCCAAAACCTTTATGTGCTTTGGGTTTCTTTTTGCTGCTTTTTGGTAGCGCCTGCAACTCTACTTTACTCAATAAATATTTTTCCCATTCATCTCGCATAACCTTCATGAAACAGAATCGTAAGTCAGTTAATACTACAAATAATTAAAATATGCAGAGAAAATAAAGAGCCAAAAAACACAATAATACAAACAACACGAGGAAAATTTGCAGTCTATTGGATTTACAGTCTATGGAGTCACCTACTACTAGGTAAGTAACTTTTACCTGTGGTTTCAAAATTTGATTTCATTTAAAACTAAAATTCAAGTCCATAAAGAAAAAAGATGCTTGTAACGGTCTAGAAAAATGCCATTTTTACTATAGAAGATGCAAATGTCACTAGATCTAAAAATTAAAAATTTGAGTAGAAAGAGATAAGGGACGGTTGAATGATGTATGTAGAAAATATTACAAGGAAGTGTTGTGCAGGCTTGTACAACCTTATCCGGACCTTTTGCAATGCAATCTTGCAGTTGCATGCATGAAAGCTCATCCTTGCATGTGACAAGGATAATCCCCTTAAAATCTTCTGTTACATGCACTACTTCACCTGTCAATGTTTGTTTTGGTCTGTCCTCTTGTATCTCCATGAGAATATCCTGAAACATATAAATCAGAAAGAAAGGCAAACCTAAAGTAGGAAAAGAAATTCGGACTTTCTTAAGGATGCCTCCATGATCGATTAAAGAACTTATTTATTGAGGTAGCTCAAGTAATCAATAATCTCAAAAATCCAAATTCAGTCATTCCCTAGAGCTCTAGTACACTTCCTTCTTGGTTCTACCCAACCAAGGGAATTTGAGGATTTAAAACACAAATAAGATTCACTAACTCACACGCAAGACCTTCCACTTTGGTGGCTCCTCCAAAATTTTCCGTAAACAAACCCGAACATTTGTACTTGCTGATGAATCTACACATCAACCAAAGAATTAAAAGAACGAAACTTCTTAGAGGATAACAAACATCTAGTAGTGAAATCAAAGAATATTCTCATCGCAGAATATAATTCTCAGACTGATGAAATCAAAGAGATGATAAAAATAGGGCACACAAAATAAATGGTGTACATTAATTCCCGTTAGTATCCTCTGGAAAAAAAGAAAAAATAATTAAGTCAAAACATAGCACATGATGATAACAGATTCTGAAGATTCACCATCTTTTGCTTTGCTCTTTTTTCCGTGTTTTCTCTTCTTTGAGGGCGAAGCAGCCTTGTTTTCACTATCCAATCTACTGAACTGATACACCCGCTTCTTTGCATACTCAAAAATCTTGTAACTAGACTCAGCAAAGATCCAAACAGACCGAAAGCTCTCAGAAGCTCTAACAGAGTCGAGATACTTCAGGAAAGTAACTGCATCATACCTAATCAAGGAGAATGAGGCACTAAATAATGTTCATCTTTGTAACAACATTCATTTTTCATATGAATTCCTGATAATTACATAGGTTCAAGATACATTAGCAACTTAGATATTGAACAATAAAAAACTAGGACATGGAAAATTTGAAAAACAAGTGTTCGGAAATTCTGGTTAATAGTTCTCCATTTGTGGATAGCATACACTAGATGATACCAAGTGCATTGCATAGAGACTTATTCAACAACGAACACCACAGCTTTCTCAGAAGTCTCTTCAGACAAATACTTGTGCAACAGCAGTAACAATGGCCTTATTCATGCTTAAATAAACTATAAATAAAATCACGAGAATGTACCTCACCAGATAATCTAACAATTTCCTCAGGGTCTTCAAATCAGATACAAGTTGCTTGGTTCTCTTGCCCAATGTATGCCATATGGGATCCAACTGCCTCCTTATGATTTCATCAAACGATTTGAACAATCCATTCTCCACAGTCAAATCCTCTACATCGACCTTGTTAGTCTTTCTCATCTCCTTCAAACACGCGTCCATTACTTCAATCACTGCCTTTTGAATTACAAGCATGTGAGGAGACATTGGGACTCGAATATCAATCACCTCAGGAGGATCCTTTTCTAACTCCTGAGAAACATACACCTACGCACACAGTCATGAAAACAATCTCAAGTAATGATTTTAGCAACACATTTCCCTAGAAAAATTGAACTCTAAAGACAAGACTTGGTCTGAGAATCTATGTTTTCCGTTGCCATTTACTTTAATATATGGTTCAGAATCTATTTTGGGACTAATAATCAGACCCTTCTCTAAACCTCAGTTTTATATTCGAAATCCAAAAATTAGGAACCAAAATCTAATAAAAAAAATCCAAATGCATGAACCATTGCCACTGAAGTTGAAACCCAAGAGTACCTGAAATCTGGGCCAGAGATGGAGTTTGCGGAGAAAGAGGCACTTAAGGGTACGCTCAGCTTTAGCGAAGCCAGAAACCATCGATTGGGGCCGGTCGGAGAAGGCTCGAACACAAAGGGAGCGATTGGAAGAGCGTAGAACCCGAACAATGAAGGCCTCCGTCGAAGTATCCGAAAGAGAGTGTGCATTGAGAAGGACTATCCCCGCAACAGCTGTGGTGGGCAGACGTTGAGTTAGCAAATCTACTATGAGAATCCGCGCGGTGATGTAGAAAATACAGCCAGAGGTGTAGAGCGAGAGGCGGTGGTTGAATGAAAGTTCAGCGGTGATGGAGGGAAACTGACAATTGACGTCAATGGAATTTTTCTGAGAAGGTGTGGCGTTCAAGATGAGAACAGAGCCCTGAGAAGGATCATGGAGGCTGAGGATTGACGATATGAGTTTAGGGAGGCCGAGGCCAGCGGAAAGAACAACGAGGCCGCCGGCAGAATCCTCTAGAAGATCGGCGATTATGTGCTCGTGGAACCTAACCATCTTCCAATCCGGCGTCGGCGTCGGCGTTGGCGACAGCAGAGATGAAAGATTACAGTGGCGGCAACCAACACATCCTGGCTCGAGAACGCGCTCATAGGTAAAGTTCCGGCGGAATAGTTTGCATTATTTCCTGCCTTCATTATCAAAACTAGGCTTAAAAGCTTTTTATAAAAGATTAGTTTGTAAAAGAAAACATAATACGAAATTATAATTCTAAATAAAATAATATTTAAATATATAATAGATTAATAATATTTTTATAAAGGTAATATAATAAAAAGGAAAAACTGTTGAAGCATAACAAGTGAGAATTAAACTTTAAATTAGAAAATAAAATAATTCATTATTATTAAAACGACTAAGATTTGATTTGTACAAGATGTATATATATAAATTTATGAATATAATGTAAAATGCATTTTCATTATAATATAATGTAAAATAATTATGTACATCTTGTCATAATGCATTTTGACTATGAGAATGTATTTTCTTAGTTTTTACAGAACAACATCACATTCTCATTCACGTTTTACTTATAATGCATTTTCGCATTTTCATGGTTTGTGCTTAGAATGCAAAATGTGGTCCCAACCATATTCTAAACATGAGAACACATTTTAAAATTTTAAATTACAAATCTATCCTTAAGTCTTAATTTAAAGAGTAATGTTTGTCATTGGCTCTTAAATTTTATAATAATATAAAGGCGGTGCCCTTAAAGTTTGTAAATTGCATACAAAACTCTCGAAGTTGATATAATGTGCACGGTTGGCTCCCAAACTTTTAAATGTTGTAAACACTGTGCCCTCAAAGTTTAAGAATTACGTGGTTGACCCTCGAACTTCCAAAACCAATTATATTTAACCCTTATACTCGTTAATATTTTAAACATACACATAGTTTGTATTGGACCCATTAACCTTTAAAATATGTTATATCTTCAAACTTTTAAAATTTTAAAAATAACACATAAATTGTCAAAACCACTTATACGGAAAAAAATGAAAAACCGTTACTATTCACTCTAGGGTTATTCTTGAACGGTTTTGAAACTTCGGGGGTTTCTCACGCAATTTACAAACTTTGAAGGTATCATATTTACACTATTTTAAACATTATTGGTTAATCATGCAATTTTCTCTTAATTTAATTATGAATTATAGTTGAAAAATATATAATGTTATATTTCAAAAACACATTATTCATTTTAAAATATATAATCTATTTTCATAATTTGTATATAACACAAACTTAGGCTGTGTTCTGCACAAATTATGAAAACAGATTATGCATTATAGAATGCATAATCTGTTTTTTGAAACAGAACAGTATCCATTTTTAATTCTAATTATGAATTATAATCATAATGCATTCTGGTTTTTTAACTATAATGCATAATCAAGTTCAGACTTGATTTTGAAAATGCATTATGCATTATACTCATTATTTTTTAAGAGAAAAATTACGACATTGGCCCTCAATGTTTAAGATAATGTAAAATCGATGTCCCCAAAGTTTGTAATTTGCATGAGACCCCTTAAAGTTTCAAAACCGTTTAAAAATGACTCTCGAGTAAATAGTAGTGGTTTTTCGTATAAGTGGTTTTGATAATTTATACATTATTTTAAAATTTTCAAAGTTTAGAAACATTGTAATTTCATTTTTTTTCAAGGTTAATTGATCAATATAAACTATTGAGACGTTTAAAATATTAACGAGTATTATGATTCAATATAAACGTTTTTGGAAGTTCGGGGATCAACAACGCAATTTTGAAACATAGAAGCCAAAATCACACATTATATCAATTTCGAGACTTTTATGCAATTTACAAATTTTGTTGCACCGTCTTACATTGTTAACTATATTTTTCATATATATACATTTTTTTCCGAATCAAATTTTCATCGTTTGTATCATAATGAATTNACGTTTTTGGAAGTTCGGGGATCAACAACGCAATTTTTAAACATGGAAGCCAAAATCACACATTATATCGACTTCGAGACTTTTATGAAATTTACAAATTTTTATGCACCGTCTTACATTGTTAACTATATTTTTCATATATATACATTTTTTTCCGAATCAAATTTTCATCGTTTGTATCATAATGAATTCTTTTTTTAAAAAAAATTTGGTATTTATATTATCACTTGTTGAGTTTCTTATTCGACAATATCTTATTCAATATTTTTGTTTTCTTTTTATTATATGATTTTTAAATAAAAAAATATTATTAATTTATTTTGTAATTAAAAATATTATTTTAATATAGAATTATAATTTCAAATTTATAAGAAAGAGAGATAATTATTTTGTATTCTGATTCCGCATTCTAATTATAAATTCTGATTATACATTATATAATTTGTGCAGAACACACACTTAGAAAATTGATCCGTAAACCAATATACAAATTGATTCACTATTACAAATCGATTTGAATCGGATAAAAAAATAGTGATAGAAATATAATGATTAAATTTAACTTAAACTATATCTTAATTCATAATTGTTTTGAAGTAAAAACTTGAGTTTTTTTCCAGTCCCAATAATGGAAAAATAAAGACAAATTAAATGTGAAGTGACAGGATCCTTAAAACACCCTTCTTCATCTTCTTCCTAGTTACTTATTCCGTTATGTACATATTTACATCCAAAGAATAAGTGTCTGAAAGTCAGTTCTTCTCCGAGAAACTTTCCCATGGGCTTTTATACACATCCCCAAATGGAGGATTAAAATCTCCACATTCCAAATCTTCAGTATAAAAAGTTCGAGATAAGTCTTTCGACTTGCTAAGCACCAAATCATGTGATTCTTCCTCAGACAAGTTATCAAAACCAGCATCATTCATGTTACGTTGTAATAACCTTGTGAAGTTGGGTGGTTCAATAAAGCTTGCTTGCTGATGTTCCAATTCAGGTCGTGTACGAGCCCACCAACGGTTCCTACTCGATAGACTTTCACATTCTTCATTCAGTTCTTGATGACGAAGAACACTCGCTTGAAAAAACGGGGCGGATGTTGAAGCTTGACCAGGTTCTGTAAACATATTATCATCCCATATGTCATCGACATTGATGTCTCTTCGTATTGGAATAGTCGGAAACCAGGGATCGACGGGATTCTCCTCATCGAT
>RWGZ01001041.1:153366-173179 GCA_009725065.1 Utricularia reniformis | reverse complement strand
ATTTGTATATTTATCAAATAAGTAACATTTTTTTGGTGATTTGTGATAATTTCTTATAATCAATTATAATTAAAAAATAAATATTTAGGTATCCGCAAATCGATCTGTAAACCGATTCGCAATCCGATCCACTATTGCGGATCGGTTTCGGATCATGATTTTTCTTATCCGTATCTATCTGCTCGGATCGATTCTCCGATCCATGCAAACCCCAAGATTTCAAGGTCGACTTCTTGATCATCAAACCTGCTGCTATTGATCTCTCTCGTAATTTTATTTCCTACTATTCTTCCTTTGTCGCCCGATCATTGTGTATTGTTTTACTCATTACTTAATGGATTAGCGACACTATGGTTTTTTTTCCCTTATTTTTTGGAGTTTTCCACGTTAAATCGATGTATTCTTTGTATTTTTTACTTCCTTAAAAGTTGTCCCACAAACAACAAATCTAAAAATCGAGTTTGATCATTAATTGTGATCCAAATTCGGTGACTGTTGGTACCTCCTAAAAAAGAATCATATCAACTAGTAATCATGATATTATTGGTAATATGGATATATCAATCGATATAATGACTGGTTTGAAAACTATAACAACCCTATAATACACTAGTTGAAATTGACATATCAATAATTCACATGAATCAAAGGGGTCATTATCTCGAGTTTTCCCATCTGAGTGCATTATTAATCTTTGACTTTTTCTAATGTGGATCGTCATAGAATGAATATTTTATTGATTATAACGATTTTATTATTATTTTTAAATGAAATTCAATCACACAATTTATATAATAAAATATTTAATCAAGTTAATCTATTTTACAAGTTGTATCTTGCCTAATCGTGCAGTGTACAAATAGATGAGATCAATAATTCACTTGAATGGCTATCCACATTAAGAAAAGTCAAACATTAACATGGAAAAACTCGAGATAACGACCCCCTTTGAATTTATTCTCAATAAATGAGGTTCGGAGATAGCTGGAAGATAAACTAATTGGATAAAGATGATGATAAATGTTAAAATAATCACTAAAATATATATTAGGACTAGTCTCCATAGTTTTAGTTATTATTTATTTTTCTCTAGTAATTAAATTTCACGTTGAATTTATGGTTCGACAAATATACTTATCATTTGCTAGAAAATAAAATATAATAAGTATTTATTATCCCTACTTATAAGCGTCTTTGGTTTACGTCTAAATAGAAATATTATTCGATCCGAACGAACTAATCTCTCTATAAAGAATAATTAATGTGAATATTCATGTTCATTCGAATAACTTATTCTAATGATCTATCCAAATTTGTTCAAATTTCATATTGAAATCAATATATTAATAATTGATTTTTAAGATTAAAACTTGAAAATTTAAAAGAATATAATTTTATATTTAGAAGAAAATAAGAGAAAAATATTATAATATATTTAATTCAATGAAAATTATTGAAGAAATAATATGAACTATTATTGATTAGTTTTTTAAATTCTAATATTTAATAATATTTTTATATTAAATATAAATAAAATAATATATTTATTCATGAACATATTATAAATGAATAAGAAAAAATATTCATATTTCTATTCGAATAAATAAATACGATCATATACTAGTCGAATATATTTCGAATACGACCCATTTAGATCGCATAAGAGCTCTATGGTGATTCAACAACACTGTCTATAAATATGTTGTATTGGAATGTGAATACTATCCCATTATTGTCTCAATCCAATGTCACATAATCACAACGCACTTTGCAATATGGTGAGTTGACCCTCTCCAACATTTTTTCTACTTCTTCTTCTTCTTCTTGCTAACTGAATTGTTTGATTTTCGTGCAGTGTTGCAAACCCAGGTTGGGTAATCATCAGATTCGCCCATATGGGAATTACTGTGATTGTTACCAACGGTGTTCTGGGTGCAATAACTACAATCATAATTGTTGTTGTTCCGATTCAGATTCGGATTCCGATTCAGATTTCTGTGGAGGATGTAATAATCGCCAGCAACTTTGTACTTGTTCCCGTAGATGTCAACGATGCAATAATCACCAGCATCTTTGTACTTGTTCCCGTAGATGTCAAACATGCAATAATCACCAGCATCTTTGTATTTGTTCCCGTAGATGTGAACGATGCAATAATCACCAGCATCTTTGTACTTGTTCCCGTAGATGTGAAAGATGCAATAATCACCAGCATCTTTGTATTTGTTCTCATAGGCATGGCAGGTGGAATAACTACTAGAGTATGTGTGGTTGATTGCAATTCCCATATTTGTCTTAAGTTTTTAGAGTTGTATCAAACTTATGTAAGAGTTTGCTCGAATATAATAAATAAGAGGGAAATAGACCACACAAAAAAGCAAGTCAGTTATTATAGTTCACAATCTCTATTATTACCGATGTGGAACAATTGACATATTTCAAAGGAAGAGAACAAAGAGAAGTCTATAAGGTTTTGATTCTCAAGCTTGTGAGTTATATTGTACATTAAAATAATGAGAAAATTACTTACTTAAATTGTTAAAATTGTTAGGAGTTATGGATTTGTATGATGGGCAATAGACCCAAATATATGTATTTAAATATGTTGTATGTTGAATGAAAACGTAGTGTGTTTGCACTTTGAATTTACTTCTTATTTACAAATTGTAAAGGGATTTCTTTACAACTTGTTTGATTTAGAAAAATAATATAAACATTTGTACTCATCAAATATTTCTTGTATTTTCATTATTATCTCTTTACTAATTTCGGTTTTTTTAGTACCATACATTTTTTTAGAGAATCAAATTCACTACCGTGATCTTTTGATATTGATCTACAATACATATCATATTGTTCATTTTTTCTGCATCCCCATCCTAGTGTTTTGTAAACTTTTCGATTATTATAGAGTTATTATGTTCATTTATGTCATTGTGTTTGTACTCCAATACTTAAGCAAGAGACTCATCTCAAAGATGTGCTGAAAGAACTCATTTGATGTTATATATTTGATGCATAGAAAAAATACAAAAGATAAACAAAAAGCAACAAAATTATTTAGAAATATAAGAAATGCATAAAACACCTGTGTAATTGACTCAGTACGACTCGACTTGATTCGATTCGATTCGGCAATATTGTAATAGCCATATTTTCGACTCGACTCGAATTTTTAAATAAAATAATATTAAATAAAGACAAAATATATAAATAAATAATAAAATAATATTGCATAAACTTTAAGTCTAAAACAACAAATATTTTATCAATTTATTATATGATAGGATTTAGTTTCATAAAAAATAAGTATCGTTGGTCGATTCCACCGTCTCCCCAGAAGCAACAACTTTTCGGTCCATCATAACTTAGACGAATAATCCACAAGTAGATTGACTACATGACAAAGTCATGAAGCACATTAGTCGGAAGAAATCAAAACGATGTCGTTTTATGTCATGTGTCAACCCTGGGAGCGAGTCAGAAAGTCCGACTCGGTCCAACACGGGTGCGCGTGGAAACTTGGAGAGTCGGTCTTGCATAGACAACCCTAACTAATATCTAAAATTTCAATCGGCCTCAAAGCTAATGAGAAAAAGATTAGGAGAGTAAAATTATTAATATTTGAAATCTGTGTTGTAATTGTACAAAAACTCTTTAAAAATTTTGTTTAAGCATTTTGCATCTTCTCAATTATTGGTAGAAGGGATTCAATGTCCATATAAGGGGGTAAAACATCTCTCATATGTGTATTCTGATCATAGACTTTCAAAAACCTTAGCATATTCACCTACGGTAATAAGTATCATATATGTTGAATCAATCTTGTAGGCATATGTCCTAACCAGGTCAGCTAAATGAGTCGCTTCTCTCTTCACATGATTAATTAACACGTCACATATATTGAGACAATGTGTTTTTCTTGTACTTCAATCCTTCAACTAGACAAGCTTCTCTAAAACTCTTAAGTCTTGTTGGCGAATTTCGAACATATTTTACAACTGCTCTTGTTGGGATATATGAACAATCTCGATGGGTTATCGGAACCCGAGAATAATAGCGAAAAAGAAAAGAACACAAAATAACGACACAAGAAGTTTAAATTGGAAATCCAAAGCGGGTAAAAAACCACTAGATCCTTGGAACGGTCAAATTCACTATCACTTGAAGAATAATACAACATACATACATGAAAATGAAATTTGAAATTAAAGTATACTAGAAATGAACCCTAAGGCCCTCTTTATATAGAGTGGATGGTTGATGCATTTCTTCCAGATATCGTTCTGCTCACCAACTGACTTGGTGAGCCTCACTAGAGATATGTATAGCTCTAGTTTTGCCATAGTGACTTCCTTCGTCAGTATGTCTACCAGATTCTCACTGCGTTTGATTATCATCAATTGAAATACATCTCTCGAGTGTATTCCTTTCAACTCAATATGTTTCGTCCTCGCATGAAATACAAGGTTCTTTGCCAAACATATGGCGCTCTAACTGTCACTATACAAATTCAGAAAGTTCTGGAGCCACACTTTCTCCCTTCCTGCATCGAAATCACACACATATGCAATTTCGACTTCCAATAGTTGTACCGTCGACTGTCGCCAGATATTGCCGATCGGTACTAATGACTGATCGATACACATACCGATCATCATCCGATCTCTATGATCGACACCTATGTCGATCGTCCCCTAAGTGTAACTGATCGTCAATCTATCCCCACACTTAGCAATCTCCTCCAATTGACATCCACATACCCTGTTAGTACTATCGGTCCTTTGCAACACATCTCTCGCTTAGATGTACAGTAGCAATCAAAGCACTATATCTCAATGCTCCTTCCCAGTTCTAATGAACCTACTCACGACTCATATTCCATGGGAAATGTCTAGCCTCGTACAGACCATGGAATACATCTTTTTCCGACCGTTGAAGAGTAGGGCATATTTTTCATCTCTTCGGCAACCTTGTTGGTCATCGGCTCCGCTTCTTTGAGAGTTTCAGGTTGCTCCTAAAGGTGTCTTAATTGCTTTCAAGTCTCCAACTTGAACCAGATCGATCACTTTGTATTTTTCTGGGACAAGGGAAGTGTACCCTTCTGTAAGTCTCTCGCGAACCTCATTCAGAGAGTCTTGACCGGTCCTAGATCCTTCATTTAAAAATGTTTCAGACAACTCCCACTTGACTAGTTTTATCTCCTCCATGTTGTCTTCTAAGACCAATATATTATCGACATACAATAGAAGGATCATGTATGTGCCTTTGCCAATTCGGAGATAACAACTGATGTCCGACACATTTCTCTTGAGTTCCCGTTTGGTCACTTGGGAGTCAATACCACTGCGAAGAGCTTGTTTCAGTATACAAGCTTTTTTTCCAGTTTAGACAATATTTTCCTTTCCATGCACCTTAAAACCCCTCGGGTGTGCAACTCTTCCTCCAAATCCCATGGAGAAAAGCAGTCTTCCCATCCATCCACTAAGAATGGAGATTCTACGTAGTCACTTTACTCAATCACCCTAATGGTCGACCGGTGAGAGTACCTCGGAATAGTCAGTTCCCTTCTGCAAGAATCCTTCGACCACTAATCTTGTATTGTAATGTTTGGACCCATCGACCTCTGAAGACCCATTTAAGGCCCTATGTCCCTTCGGCGATTAACAAGACCCAAGTCTTGTTATTTGACAAGGACGTCATCTCGTCCTTCATGACAACCTCCCAATTTTCCATCCCTAGAGACTCAAAAGCCTCTCACAAATTCTCTAGCTCACAATCACCAGTCAACAATGTGTGATACATTGTACGAGTTTACCGATTGGGTTATCTAATCTCCCTGGTCGACCGTCTCAACACATGAGTGACTTGTTCAACATTGTTATCTATCGACCGGTGTTCATTTTGGTAATCGGTCCCATACCGATCACTTAGGGTTTAACACATCGTCAAAAATCACTGAGCTCCTTGGATTCAAGTATCTGTGATAAGTCTTTCTGACCATGATCTTTATGCCTTTCTCGCTCAAATGACAAAGTCACATCGTAAGTACCCTCAATCGGTCATCTGTCGGTCGATCGATCTCTGTTGTAGTGAGTGTGGGTCAGTCGCCCATGGTGCTGATCAACCTTTCCAAGTACAAAGTCATGGACTTGATTCCATTGGTGACGACCAAAACTCTTTTGGTCACTCTTCACCGACCGTCTCGAAGATACGTTCGGTATCCCTTAGTATATAATTGTCGAACCGATATTTGGTTCTTACTTGGTAGGGATAAAGATCACGTCCTCTAAAGTCATTGTGAAAGAATTTGATCGGTATATCACCCCGACCATCTCTAGGAACTCTCCATCCGCAGAAGAAACATTCCCGTGATTCCCTGTTTGAAAGACTTAAATGACTTGCGGTTAGAATATGAGAGAAAGAATGCGCCAGAGTCAATCATCCATGACTCTGCTAGACTTTCCAAATAAAGTATCACTGCATCGTCTCATTCAGCCACCGAGACTGAATAATCCTCCTCTTTGGGTCTTTGCACTCCCTTGGAGTAAACTTTGCAGCACTTCCACTACTAGAGTTCCCTTCGAGCCTTCGACTTCCATCGGCTCTTCAATAGATTTTCCCTTCACCCTTCCACCCTGTGTTATTCTTCCGTCTGTAGGAAGAATCTGCCACCAAGGCATTCTTCTTGGTCTCACCCCTCTGCTTTCGTCTCACCTATTCACTGATGCGTCGTGCGCGCACATCNAACAATGTGTGATACATTGTACGAGTTTACCGATTGGGTTATCTAATCTCCCTGGTCGACCCTCTCAACACATGAGTGACTTGTTCAACATTGTTATCTATCGATCGGTGTTCATTTTGGTAATCGGTCCCATACCGATCACTTAGGGTTTAACACATCGTCAAAAATCACTGAGCTCCTTGGATTCAAGTATCTGTGATAAGTCTTTTTGACCATGATCTTTATGCTTTTCTCGCTCAAATGACAAAGTCACATCGTAAGTACCCTCAATCGGTCCTCTGTCGGTCGATCGATCTCTGTTGTAGTGAGTGTCGGTCGGTCGCCCATGGTGCTGATCAACCTTTCCAAGTACAAAGTCATGGACTTGATTCCATTGGTGACGACCAAAGCTCTTTTGGTCACTCTTCACCGACCGTCCCGAAGATACGTTCGGTATCCCTTAGTATATAATTGTCGAACCGATATTTGGTTCTTACTTGTGTAGGGATAAAGATCACGTCCTGTAAAGTCATTGTGAAAGAATTTGATCGGTATATCACCCCGACCATCTCTAGGAACTCTCCATCCGCAGAAGAAACATTCCCGTGATTCCCTGTTTGAAAGACTTAAATGACTTGCGGTTAGAATATGAGAGAAAGAATGCGCCAGAGTCAATCATCCATGACTCTGCTAGACTTTCCAAATAAAGTATCACTGCATCGTCTCATTCAGCCACCGAGACTGAATAATCCTCCTCTTTGGGTCTTTGCACTCCCTTGGAGTAAACTTTGCAGCACTTCCACTACTAGAGTTCCCTTCGAGCCTTCGACTTCCATCGGCTCTTCAATAGATTTTCCCTTCACCCTTCCACCCTGTGTTATTCTTCCGTCTGTAGGAAGAATCTGCCACCAAGGCATTCTTCTTGGTCTCACCCCTCTGCTTTCGTCTCACCTATTCACTGATGCGTCGTGCGCGCACATCATGAAGATTGAGTTCCCCCGGTTGATTTCTGATGATATCAATCGTGGTCGACCAGCTTTCGAGCATGGTACCGAGAACCGCAATGGCTTGTGTGTTGTCATCCATGATGTGTCCTACCAACGATAACTAGTTGACAAGGTTGCATAAATCGTTCAGATGTTCGGCAACCGAGGCACTCTCCTAAATCTTCATAGTACCATCATCGAGTGAGCATCACTCGGTTTGGTGAACACAACCGTCCGTACAAGTTTGATTGGGCCTTCATCATCTTGTAGGTGAGACGAAAGCAGAGGAAGTGGCAGATCCTGTAGGATTTGGCGCTTCTCCCGATCCTCCACTATTTTCATAACAACTTTCTCCATTTGTTCGAACAAGTGGAAGTTCGAGTCCTCTTCCAGGACCGGTTCATCTTGGACCGAAAGAGGTTGGAAGTTTTCATTTTTAACCAATGGGTCGACTTTTTCCCAACCATAGTTTTTGAAACTGGTTCGATCGGTGAACCGGAAACCTCTTCTATTGGTCGAATCGGATGATCGGATCGGTTCGAGACTGAGTTCGAACAATCGTTAGATTTGGCCCCTTTCGTTTTCCAAGTATTGGGGGATGGCTGCCCCGTACACCACATCTGCCAAGGCAAACATGAGCGGGGATTGGGCAAAATCAAGAATGAATTCTCGGGCCGCTCTATCCTATCCTTCCTTGGCCTTGACGAGCAGTGCCCCATTTTCTTCTTCGGACCGAAGTTGGAGTTGGGCCATTTCTTCGGTCAACGCCCTTATGTGAGCTTCTTATTTTAGAAGCCTTTGAAGCCGCAACGACAAGAGTCAACTTTGCCTATCTTCAAGCTCGGCCATCTGCGCAGTCAGAAGGGATATATTAGTCCCCACTCCAAGCATATCGTTGTTGAGTCTCTCCCGCCCTGCTCGGATAGAGACTAGCTCTTCTTGTTTGATCTCAACTTGCTTTTGTATTAAGTCGAGTTGCTGCTGAATATTTTCGGGAACCGAAGGGGCACTTTGTGCATGGTGAAGGGCAGTGGCCATTGTTAGGCTCCTTTTGAGCACTTGCAAGGAAAATCCAGACCGAACGTAGAGTTAATTCGGCATGAAAGTTAGTAGGAAATTTTACCAATTGAACGGCGTCCATGATTGAATCGACCCGATGGGTAACAGGAGCGTCCAACTTCAGCTTGGATGGATATTTCTTCCCATGCAGCATGTACTCCTCGATGAATGCATCCCTCTAAAAAAGGGGCTTTGATTTTTCACCGAGGGCAAGGCCGCTCTTCTTGGTCTTCGAGCTTGCCGTCAGCCCTTGGACGAAGTCAAGCGGGGTCTGCGCCTTGGTGACATGGGTCGGTTCATAGATCTTCATGATCTGATCCTTATTAGTAGGGGGAACCCCTTTCTTGAGCCTCTTGAACTTTTTTTGGGCTCCTCTTCTGCCTTCTGTTTTCTTTTATCAGTCCAGGGGATCGAGCCCATAGCAAAATTCCCCTCCAAGTTAGGGGAGGGGAGGACTTCTTCTACATGACAGAACCCTGCAGCAACAAGTTTACAAGGTTAAGACTAATTGGAGTGGTGTTCCCGATCCTGCACAATGCAGTTAAGCTCGTAGAGCGGAATATGGTTGTTATCGCCTAGTTCAATTCTAGTAGGGTGCGGGAGGCATGCCAACAACTGCCTGAAGATCCTCTGCTCGAAGCTTCGGAGGATGAAACCCGACTTGGTGCAGGCTGTGGACAAAGTTGGGATATTAGCGTGCTTGGGGCCTACATAAAAAAAGGAGGGGAAGTACCGGTGCGGATCCTAAAGCCCTTGTTTGGTCCCTTCAGGTATGGGATGTAGCATTCATATTTTGTAGTCGTGAGCTCGACATTGTTTCAGAAGAATCTGCAAAAGAACTTATAAGGATCGGGAAACATGAACCTATACAGAAATTAAATATCGGATATGCAGATGGATCGGGGCATGAAGGTATTGCCATCGGGGTGGAAGTAACGGTCTAGCCCGCTACTCCCATTTCTATCAGACAATTTATGGAGGAGGAAATAGAGCTATGGTCTCCTTTATGATATATGGCGAAGAACTGAATTGGGACCGATCGAGCTTCCCGATTTGGGACACGATCCAAGTCCTAACACCCATACTCTCCTCCTTCAGAATTCTGATTCAAATATAACAGGACTTCCATTCATGAAGAGAGTTCTCCTTGTCAACAAGAGCACATTCCGATGTTTGAGTTGTGATATAATACAACTTCCGGGTTCCTAATAATCTTTGCCTCCTCCGGGACCCTACTATATGTAGGGCAAAGAACCGTTCCAATGTGGGTTCAATACCCTGCATGCAGCAGTAAAAGATGAAAGCTACGATGTACACGAAGCTTCCAGGAAAAAGCGCTTAAATCGGGCAATGGATTTTCCGAAGAACAACTGCTACGAAAGGATGAAGAGGAAACGACAAGATATTTTTTAAGACTGCGTAACTCACAGGAATGGAGTTAGGGGGAGTTATCATTTCCTCTAGGAGGAAACAATGAACATGTTCTTTTCCCCTCATTATTGGATAATGGGCAAGGATTGAGAACTTGACCCGAAATTCTTTTGAATCAAGCTCAGACATAACAGGATAACGACTTTTACGAGGAGCCATGAAAATTACCTTAGAATTTTTCTGAAAAGGATGGTTGATTTCTACAGGAGAACTAAGAATGCCGCGGGTTTGAAATCTCGCAAAAACTATCGCAAATAGGGGGGAAGTGAAATTGTTGAGAAAATCCTACCTTATATTCCCCTCTATTGACCACTGAATGACTGATACGTGGATTGTTAAGGCGGTTATTGGCATACTGCAATTATCACTCAGTCTATCGCTTTAGATGTTGAAACGTCTCTTGGAAGGGGAACCGTGGCCGTTCCACCCAAAGGATAACTCACTAATCTTGGGCCAACTAGACCGATTATCTGGCAAGGTATCGATAATCGGATCGGTCTCATTGACCAATCTCAACTAAAGAAAGATTAATTAAGTTTTTCTAAAGTATTAGTTCGGTCCCGGAGATGCAAGACACTCTTCAGACACCGGTTCGGTCCGGAGTTAAACAACCGAAGCATGTTCTTAATGGTTGGCTTCCGATCACAGTTGTGATTGCTGCGATGAAACCCAAGGGGCTAGTGATTGGATCAATAGGACCGGGTACCACGTAAGGGCTGTAGCCCATATAAAAGAGGCCATCCCAAAGTTGAGGCCCAAGCCAGTTGAATCGGCCCAGTCAGATCAGGCTGATTTGGAAATTATGATTGTTGAAAACTGTAACGACCCAGGAAGGCGGCACAAACGGAAGTCGGACAAGTTAGAATCGCATAAATTCTTGTTAAAAACATGAAATGAGGGGTAGTTTAGTAATTTAATATAAGAAGAGGGAATTTCAGAAGGAGGGGTTAAAGGGTCATTTAGACAAGTTAAGAAACCTATAAATAGGAGTAGAATGGGAAAAGAAGGGGTCATTTGGCACAAAAAACGTGAGAAATTCTAGAGGAATTGAAATTATCGCGAAAACCGGGGTAAAGGCAAAGATTATCGCGGAAATCAGGGCTGCTGCAATATTATCGCGGAAATTGGGGGTAAGAAGAGGATTATCGCGAAAACTGGGGTAAAGGCAAATATTATCGCAGAAATCGGGGCTACTGCAATATTATCGCGGAAATCAGGGCCAAAGAGCAAATTATCGCAGATTCTGGACCATGAAGCAAATTGTCGCGATTCTGGGATTCGCTTGCAAAATTGTCGCGAAAATGGACTGAAGTGCAGAATTATCGCGAATTTCAAGGACTTACGTGTAAATTGTCGCGGATTTGAGGGCTGTGGTGCAATTATCGCGGAAATGAATCTGAATGCAAATTGTCGCGGAAATTAAGGACCGAAACGCAATTTATCGTGAATACGAAGAGCAACACCCAACTTGGCTGCAAATTGTGGACCGTAGCGTAGTTCATCCCAAATCCTAGGGGAGTAGGGAACAAGGAAGCACCAGGCATAGAACGACCAAGTAAGCGGAGCAAACATAGTAAATTAAAAGAAGGTTCACGGTTAGGAATTTAAATGAATATTAAATCGAATCGAAAGGGTGTGAACTAAGAAAAGAAATCTCCGGGCGAGGTGAGAACACCGAACCCGACATCGGGTTCATGAGCACGATCAGCCACAGGTAGGACATGTCCGAGGAGGGAATACGTGAGTTCACCAGAACCGAACTGTGCGCACTACANGCACCGGTCCTATTCGTGAAGAAGAAAGATGGGGAGCTAAGGCTATGTTACGACTATCGTGAACTAAACAAGGTGACCATCAAGAATCGATACCCGCTTCCTCGAATCGACGACTTATTTGATCAGCTACAAGGAGCTACAGTATTTTCGAAGCTGGATCTAAGATCAGGATACCACCAAGTCAGAGTAAGGGAGACCGACATTCCAAAAACAGCCATACGAACAAGATACGGTCACTACGAGTGTACGGTCGTTCCATTCGGGTTGACCAACGCACCGGCTGTTTTCATGGATATGATGAATAGAGTCTTTCGACAATACTTGGACAAATTCGTAGTGGTTTTCATTGACGACATATTGGTGTATTCGAGGGACAGGGAACAACACGAACAGCACTTGAGATTGGTATTACAAACATTGAGAAGAGAGGAATTGTATGCGAAATACAGTAAATGCGAGTTTTGGATGACCAGCATCTCGTTCCTTGGGCATGTCATATCCGGAGAAGGGGTAAGGGTAGACCCCTCATAGGATGGCCACGACCTAGGAACGCAAAGGAAATCAGGAGTTTTCTGGGCTTAGCTGGTTACTATCGAAGGTTTATCGAGGGATTCTCCCGGATAGCAAAACCCCTGACTAACCTCACCAAAAAGGACATGAAATACGTGTGGGACATCAAGTGCGAGGAAAGCTTCGAAGAATTAAAAAAGAGATTGACCTCTACACCAGAGCTGGTGTTGCCTAAACAAGGTCAAGAGTTCACCATATTCAGTGATGCATCAAAGGAAGGACTAGGGTGTGTCCTAATGCAGGAGGAAAAGGTCATCGCGTATGCGTCGCGGCAGCTCAAAGAACATGAGGCCAACTACCCAACACACGACCTAGAGCTGGCGGCGGTGGTGTTCGCCCTAAAATTATGGAGACATTACCTGTACCGGGCGAAATGCGAAGTGTATACCGATCACATCCGATCGGTCCTGCCACGTAGAGGACTAAGGCACAGAGATGTAACAGTATTCTTAGCAGACACGCTTCCTAAGGGAAGTTATCTATTTTGAATGATCTGATGATGGGATCAGCGTGAAATCAAGGAGATAACAACCATTCCTTATCTATTTAAGGAGGAAGATGAAGATTTCAGGATCGACTTCTTGATCATCAAACCTGCTGCTATTGATCTCTCTTGTAATTTTCTTTCATGCTGTTCTTCCTTTGTTACCCGATCATTATGTATTGTTTTACTCATTACTTAATGGATTAGCGACATTGTGTTTTTTTCCCTTTTTCTTTGAGGTTTTCCACGTTAAATCGATGTGTTCTTTGTATTCTTTACTTCCTTAAAAGTTGTCCCACAAACAACAAATCTAAAAATCGAGTTTGATCATTAATTGTGATCCAAATTCAATGATCTTTGGTACCTCCTAAAAAGAAATCACATCAAACAGTAATCATGATATTATTGGTAATATCAGTATATCAATTGATATAATGACTGGTTTGAAAACTATAATCATCCTATAATACACTAGTTGAAATTGACATATCAATAATTCACTTGAATCCAAAGGGGTCGTTATCTCGAGTTTTCTCATGTGGGTGCATTATTAATCTTTGATTTTTTCTAATATGGATCGTCATAGAATGAATATTTTATTGATTAGAACGATTTATTATTATTTTTAAATGAAATTCAATCACACAATTTATATAATAAAATATTTAATCAAGTTAATCTATTTTACAAGTTGTATCTTGCCTAATCGTGCGGTGTACAAATAGATGAGATCAATAATTCACTTGAATGGCCATCCACATTAAGAAAAGTCAAACATTAACATCGGTACGAAAAAAAATACCGATGTCGAGCGAAATTTGGCATATCGGACGATATATTGGCGGTATACCGTCCGGTATGAAAACATTGGATAAATGTTAAAATGATCACTAAAAAAATATTAGGACTACTCCCCATAGTTTTAGTTATTATTTATTTTTCTCTAGTAATTAAATTTCACGTTGAATTTATGGTTCGACAAATATACTTATCATTTGCTAGAAAATAAAATATAATAAGTGTTTATTATCCCTACTTATAAGCTTCTTTGGTTTACGTCTAAGTAGGAATGTTATTCGATCCGAACGAACCAAATTCTCTATAAAGAATAATTAATGTGAATATTCATGTTCGTTCTAATAGCTTGAATGAAGAATCTATCCAAATTTGTTCAAATTTCATATTGAAATCAATATATTAATAATTGATTTTTAAGATTAAAACTTGAAAATTTAAAAAATATAATTTTATATTTAGAAGAAAATAAGAGAAAAATATTATAATATATCTAATTCAATGAAAAGTATTGAAGAAATAATGTGAACTATTATTGATTAGTTTTTTAAATTCTATTATTTAATAATATTTTTATATTAAATATAAATAAAATAATATATTTATTTATGAAAATATTCATGTTTTGTTCAAATTATAAATAAATAAATAAAATATTCATATTTCTATTGGAACAAACAAATACAAGTAATTTCTATTGGAACAAACAAATAAAAGTCACATCTTAAGTACCCTCAATCGATCCTCTGTCAATCGACACCCATGTGGTCGATCGATCTCTGTTGTAGTGAGTGTTGGTAGGTCCCCCATGGTTCTAATCAATCTCTCCACGTACAAAGTCCTGGACTTGATTCCTTTGGCGACGACCAAAGCTCATTTGGTCACTCTCCACCGACCGTCCCTAAGAGACGCTCGGTATCCCTTAGTATACAATTGTCCGATCGATATCTGGTTCTTACTTGTGCAGGGATAAAGATCACGTCCTCTAAAGTCATTGTGGAGGAATTTGATCGGTATATCACCCGACCATCTCCAGGAACTCTCCATCTGTAGAAGAAACCTTCCTGTGATTCCCTGTTTGAAAGACTTAAAAGACTTGCGGTAAGAAAAGAATAGAAAGGATGCGTCAGAATCAAACACCCATGACTCTGCTAGACTTTCCAAATCAAGTATCAGTGCATCGTCTCATTCAGCCACCGAGACTGAATTCTCCTACTCTTTGGGTCTTTGCACTCCCTTGGAGTAAACCCTTCTTGCCGCACTTCCACCACTCGAGTTCCCTTCTAGCCTTCGACTTCCATCGGCTCTTCAATCGATTTTCCCTTCGCCCTTCCACCTTGTGTTATTCTTCCGTCCGCAGGAAGAATCTGCCACCAAGGCATTCTTCTTGGTCTGACCCCTCTGCTTTCGTCTCACCTTTTCACTGATGAGTTGTGCACGCACATCATGAAGATTGAGTTCTCCATGTTGATTTCTGATGATATCAATCGTGGTCTACCAGCTTTCGGGCATGGTATCGAGAACCGCAACGGCTTGTGTGTTGTCATCCATGATGTGTCCAACCAGCGATAACTGGTTGACAAGGGTGCAGAAATCGTTCAGATGTTCGGCAACCGAGGCACTCTCCTCCATCTTCATAGTACCAACACCGAGTGAGCATCACTCGGTTTGGTGACTATAGTCGTCCGTACGACAGGGCCTTCATCACCATGTAGGTCGTCGTATGTTCATGGTAGTTGAACATCATCTTCTTCGATAACTACAGTTGCACAATCGCAAGCGCCTTGTGATCTAATATGTGCAACTCAGAGTCCTCCATCTTTGTCGATTTATTTTCTTCCAATCCTTCCCCTAAATCATTATGATATAGGCTATTATGGATTTGCATTTTCCAATAGGAAAAATCGTATCCGTCAAATATCCTGAGGCTTCCTTTATCGTCACCCATTGCAGATTGCACCACTTACCCCACAGCCACCACCAATTGTTGGGGTAAAATACGTGTGCGAACAATCTCGATTGGATAGAGGAACCCGAAAATAATAACAGCATTAAAGAACACAAAGAAAAACTACACAAGAAAGTTTAATGTGGAAAACCCAAGACGGGTCAAAAACCACGTGACCGGCGAAACGGTCAAATCCATTATCAGAAGAAGAATATAAAACACCCACACACAAGTTCTCTCATACTCGTAGACGACAAAAAGGTGATTGATATTGCCCGAGGTTATTTATGTAATTTTGTTAACCTCGGGGCTCGTCCGACGTGGTTATGTGGTATTTTCGGTATTTTTATATGTCTATAGCGAGACGTATTCGAGGGTATTTTCGTAATTGAGGTATGCTGGACCCCATATAAGGCTTCTGTAAGTGTTTTGAGATGTTTTGGGTCATTTCGGCCCCGTACGGGGCCAGGGGTATTTTCGTTATTTTCCACCCGGGAGTGCACCGGTCAGGTGCAATGATGTTATATGGCTGTGTATTTGCTATCTAAAGGCAAAGGACCAATATACGAAGTTCTCAGGAAATTTCTGATCGTATTCCCGACTAATATCTTGTCCGAAGTGGTTTCCGAAACTTCGGGGTCAACATGGTATTTATTATATTGTAATTTGGAATATTTAATTATTTTGGGTTAAGTGAAGTGAACTAGGCTTATGGGCTCAAGTGAGTGGGTTTTGGGCTGGATTTCTCTATAAATAGGAGCCCCAAGACATTGAGAAAGGATTCGGACTCTTTCCGCATCTCCCAAGGCAAGACTTTCGCTCGAAATCGCGGGACTTCATTTTTCAGTCACTATTCGCGAGAACTCGTACCAGTTCGCGCGGCCACCCTCACCTGGGTCACTATTCGCGAGAACTTGCACCAGTTCGCGCGGCCACCCTCATCTGGTTACTATTCGCGAGAACTCGTACCAGTTCGCGCGGCCACCCTCATCTGGTTACNAAGGCATTGAGAAAGGATTCGGACCCCTTTCCGCATCTCCCAAGGCAAGACTTTCGCTCCAAATCGAGAGACTTCGTATTTCAGTCACTGTTCGCTAGAACTCGCACCTAAACTCGCGACCACCCTCATCTGGGTCACTATTCGCGAGAACTCGCACCAGTTCGCGCGGCCACCCTCATCTGGTTACTATTCGCGAGAACTCGCATCTGCAGTTACTATACGCGAGTTCCTGCTCGTACAGTGTTCTCTGCACTGCCCGTACAGTGCCGGCTGCGCTGCTAGTACAGTATTTTCTGCAAGTTATCAACCACAACTCGCGGCTGCCAGCTTTTCGAGCCCGACTGAGTGTTTTCGATCATTTCACGAGCCGTTCTCATCAGTATTGTTGCTATCATATCATTGTAATTGTACTCGCCGAATATTATAGTGAAAACCAAGGTAGAGCTTTGCTGTCCCGAGGACGTAAGCTCACACATTGTGGGCCCAACCTCGTATATCGCTTGTGTCCCCACAACAATCTAATTTCAAGTAAATTATAAATTGACTGATCTAAAAATAAATACCCAAAATATTTTTAGACTAGATCAGTTTGGCGCCGTCCGTGGGGACCGAGATCTTTTATCCCTTTGAGAACTTTATTGCTGAGTTTGGATTTCTACTATCATGACTACTCGGAATTCTAATGAAGATACTTTTGACGAAGAATTTGAGGCGGATCCTATTCCTCAAATTAATGATGATTTTTCTGTGTTACCAGGGGCTCGGTCGTCAGTTCTGGAGGAGCCCCCTGCTCAAAATGTGACTATTCGGCCCTCCCGGAGCGGGTTTTCATCCGGGGGGGAACCAAGTTTTTATCCTCGATCACGCGAATGTCTGTCCAAATGTAATGAATTCACACGAGTTGGCCGAGTTGCGGTCCGTAACACCGCCCACCTGCCGCCACCTGCGCGCTCTGGATCTGCTGATCAGACAGAACCCGATGAAGATTTGGAAGAGCGAAGGCGTACTTTAATCTCCCAATTAGAGCAAGTGGAGGCTAAAAGGAGAGCCCGAAGGAACAATGCCACCCCGGAACCTGTTAATAATGTGGCCTCAGAGGATGATATTGATCGTGTTCCGGAACCACGAGCAAATGCGCAGCAATCGAAGAGCAAAGCAACACTTTACAAAAGATCGGAGAGTTGATAGAATCAAAATTTAAGGAGATGAGCGGGAAGTTGGAGCAAAGCGAGGCTAGCATGAACCAGTTGGAGGCCAATCTGACTCTTGGTCAAGAAAGGAGACGAGTGTACAGGGAGCACACCCGGTATACTCATCAGACCTCAGCTTACGAGGGAGACTATTTCGAGAATGAGAGGGCTAATGAGCCCATCGGTAATCGAGGAAAGGCATCACCATCTTTAGAAGTTTTGCAAAGTCCATGGAATACTTCGAATGCCCTATCTCCTTTTTCCATGGCAATTATCGGAGCCACTCGCTCTGAATTTATTGAAATGCCTAAGGATCTTCCACAATATCGCGGGTCGACTGACAAGCATGCTCATACGTCGAACTTGGAGATTCATGTGAGTTTGATGAATTTCAGTGATGCGGCCATGTGCTTCGTTATTGCCGCTTCTCTTAAAGAGTCAGCCCTCCGATGGTTTAACCGGTTACCGAGACGTTCGATCGTTTCCTATCAAGAGATTAAGGATCAATTCTATTCGGCTTTCGCACCTTTTAATACGCCGATAAAATCTATTATTTCTTTGACCGCTTTGCGGTATGACTCTTCGGAAAGATTTTTGGGTTTTATTACCCGTTTCGAGGCCGAGTGTAGGAAGATACCTCGGATCACTGTTAGTGAGAAGGTTGGGGTGCTGCAGCTTATTCTAGCTGGGCATCCGTTATGTAATTCTTTCAATAGAGATCCCCCGGAAAGTATGGAGGATTTGGCTTTGAGATGCACACAATATATCCGAGAAGATGAAGGTTTGCGAGATCACAGAGTGATTGAAGTACGGGCGTATGGGTCCCACAATATTGTTGCAAGTCGTGGGCTGGATAAGATTGCCCAGCCTACAAAGTCTAAGTTGAGAGTGTTTCCGAAATACAACTATGAACAGATTTTCGCCATCATTGAGCAGAAGAAGGGTGGATCTCTCCGCTATCCCCTTCCCTTACAAGAACCAACGCAGGGGACTTACGAGTCCCAAGTATTTTGCCGTTTTCATCGGAGCTTTGGACACACAACGAATGATTGTCAAGAATTAATGTCTGAAGTGGAAAGGTTGCTGGAATTGGGTCAGCTTGATGAACTGATCAGTACTGTGGAGGCTCTACCCGAGCCAAAGCTTGGAAAAATTGAGATTCCGAAGGGGGCGGCACCCAAACACCCAAGGGCCGACGCGCCACGGCCAAATGTAAGAGGGCGCGGTTATGGAGGACAGCGTGGCCAACGTCAAGGTGGTGGCCAAAGAGGATTCTTTAAAGGGGCTAGACAGAATCAGAGAGGTGGAAGGAGAGAAAACAACTATCGTGGTCGCGGCAGGTATCAGCCGCAAAGGAATCAACAGGGGTATGAGTATGATGCTTATCCACTAGCCCCGGCGAATCAGCAAGCACTACCTCCTCCTCCTCCGGTTGACCCCAACCAGGGTCAACCTATTTTGAATGTTGAAAATACCCAACCGAGATGGGGAAACTTAGGCCCCAACATTATGACTATCGCCGGGGGAAAAAGTGTCGGCGATTCGAATCGGCCCCCGCAAACGTTCTTATCAGGCATTACATCAAAAGGGGCGTTTTATGGAAGTGAACATGGTCCAGTTGACAGATTTGGACAGGATGACAATCTCTTTCGGTCCGGAGGATCTATCTGGGGTTTTCTCCCCACAAGACGATGTGTTAGTCGTCTCTCCTATTATTGCTAATCATCCTGTCTCACGAGTGTTGGTGGACACCGGAGCTGCTACCAATATTTTGACTCTTGCAGCTTTTGAACAGATGGCACTAAAAGGAACCACCCAACTCCAACCTGTGTACACAAAACTAGTTGG
>RWGZ01001041.1:126012-152131 GCA_009725065.1 Utricularia reniformis | reverse complement strand
TTCTTTTTTGCAAAGTAATGTAGATGTTTTCGCTTGGTCTTATCAGGATTATGTGGGGGTTGATCCCCAAGTCTGTTCTCATAGACTCAATGTTAACCCATATGTGCGACCAGTTCATCAGAAGAAGAGGAAGTTTTCCCCTGAGAAAGAGAGGGCGATTGATGAGGAGGTGGAAAGTTTGCTGCAGGCAGGATTCATAGAGCCTGTTAGATACACGGATTGGGTCGCGAATCCAGTGGTGGTCCCAAAGACGAGTGGTGGCTGGAGAGTTTGCATCGATTTTACTGATTTAAATAAAGCATGCCCGAAGGATCCGTATCCGCTGCCGGCCATTGACATGATGGTGGATGCGGCCTGTGGCTTTGAATTGCTTAGTATGTTAGATGCCTTTAAGGGATATAACCAAATTTTCATGCATTGTGAGGACAAGTTGTTTACTTCATTTATGACAAAAAAAGGCATTTTTTGCTATAGAGTTATGCCATTTGGGTTGAAAAATGCTGGGGCCACCTATCAACGTTTAATGAATTCGATGTTCAAAGATATGATCGGAAAGTCTTTTGAGGTTTATATCGACGATATATTAATAAAGAGTAAACATGGGGATAATCACATCCAGTATTTGAATGATTGTTTTGGGGTGCTGAGAAAGTATAGAATGAAATTGAATCCGCTCAAGTGTGCTTTTTGTGTGAAAGGAGGCAAATTCCTCGGCTTTATGGTATCTGAAAGAGGAATTGAGATGAATCCGGATAAGATAACAGCTATCCAAGAAATGACCCCTCCGACGACGGTTAGGGAAGTTCAAAGGCTAACTGGGAGGTTAGCCTCATTAAATCGCTTCATCTCGCGATCTGCAGAGAGAAGTTTGCCGTTTTTTATGGTTTTGCGTAAAACGAATCTTTTGTATTGGGACGACGAATGTAGCAGGGCTTTTGAGAGTTTGAATGACTATCTGAGTAAACCACCGTTTATGTCTCCTACATCTCCGGGAGAACCGTTGGGTTTANTTGGAGGTTTATATTGACGATATATTAATAAAGAGTAAACATGGGGATAATCACATCCAGTATTTGAATGATTGTTTTGGGGTGCTGAGAAAGTATAGAATGAAATTGAATCCGCTCAAGTGTGCTTTTTGTGTGAAAGGAGGCAAATTCCTCGGCTTTATGGTATCTGAAAGAGGAATTGAGATGAATCCGGATAAGATAACAGCTATCCAAGAAATGACCCCTCTGACGACTGTTAGGGAAGTTCAAAGGCTAACTGGGAGGTTAGCCTCATTAAATCGCTTCATCTCGCGATCTGCTGAGAGAAGTTTGCCGTTTTTTAAGGTTTTGCGTAAAACGAATCTTTTGTATTGGGACGACGAATGTAGCAGGGCTTTTGAGAGTTTGAAAGACTATCTGAGTAAACCACCGTTTATGTCTCCTCCATCTCCGGGAGAACCGTTGGGTTTATATTTGTCGGTGACAAAAGAGGCAATGAGCGCCGCGTTGGTCACACTTAGTGACAAAGAGCACTTACCGATATATTATGTGAGCAGGAAATTGCAGGGAGCGGAGTCCCGATATACCGATTTAGAGAAGTTCGTATTAGCTCTCATTGTTGCCTCAAGGAAATTGAGGCACTATTTTCAAGGACATCATATTGCAGTCTTGACAGATCAACCTATCCGAAGTGTGCTATCAAAGATTGATGCCTCTGGTAGGCTAGCAAAGTGGAATATCGAATTGGGCCAGTATCAGATAGAGTATATCTCCAGGCGAGCGTTAAAGGCCCAGGTGTTAGTGGATTTTATAGTAGAGATGACTCGGTCGGAGGAATTGGGTATTCAAGAATATTGGTACGTCTTTGTCGATGGATCGGTATCTGCCGGGCGAGCCGGTATTGGTGTCTATTTTAAAGAAAGGAAATCTGGTGAAGAACATGAGTATGCTGTAAAGTTGCGCTTCCCTGCAACTAACAACGTCGCCGAGTATGAAGCCTTGATATTTGGTATTAACTTGGCAGTGGAAATTGGAATCGTTCGTTTGCATGCTCATTCTGATTCGCAGTTAGTGGTGAACCAATTCGCAGATACTTACTCCACCAAGGGCAACCATTTGTGCAGGTATTTGGAAAAGCTCAAAGAGGCGGCTAAGAATCTTAAGATGTTTACGCTTACATATATCCCGAGGGAGGAAAACACGCGTGCAGACGGTCTTGCAAAGGCGGCAACTATTTTAGAACTCTCGGATAAGTCAAGAATAACAACAATGATCCACTACCAGCCATCTGTCATTCCATTCGAGAAACAGACGGCTGAGGTGGCTAATTTGGAACTTTCGAATGAGACATGATTTTTATTGGACGCCATAACCGACGAGCCATCTTGGAAGGATGCTATTGTAAATTATCTGGTCAAGAGAGAATTACCCACCGACGAAGGTGAGGCTCGAAGAACTATGCAAAGAGCTACGAATTTTGTCTATGTGGATGATAAGTTGTATAACAAGAATTTTGGAGGCCCATATCTTCGATGTTTGTCCCCAGTACAGGCAAAGGCCGTTATAGAAGAAGTTCACGCTGGAGACTGTGGAGATCATTCGGCAGGTCGATCCTTGGCGAACAAGGTTAAGAGGGCCGGTTATTTTTTGCCAACATTGGTGAAAGATTGTGTGAATTTTGTTCGGGCTTGTTCCGCTTGTCAGTTCCACTCAAACGTGCATCATGTACCGAGAGCTAATATGAAAACTTTACCGACAACGTGCCATTTCGATATGTGGGGCATCGATATTTTAGGACCATTTCCGAAGGCACCTACCCAAAAGAAGTTGGACCTTCACTGTATTGATGATATCCGCGATAGAGCCGCAATGCGAATGGAGTTATGTAAAATGTGGATGGCTAAGAGGCACGACAAAGGCGTTCGACCTATGTTGTTAAAAGTTGGAGACTTGATTCTTAAGAAAGTGGAAGTCTCAAAGCATGTTGGCAAGTTGGATCGAAAGTGGGAAGGACCGTACAGAGTAACGGCCGTAGTAAAGGAAGGAACGTACAAAATCGCAAATATGAGCGGGGAGGAGCTGCCACGGACTTGGCATATTTCCAATTTGCGCAAGTATTATGTATAGACGTGACTCATCGATCTTTTTGAAAATAAAAATTTCCCCTCTTTTTGTGGTCATATTCTAATTTTAAAGTATCTTTTTTGACGACATGAATTCAATCGACTAGGGGACTGGTAAGGTAGGAGTAGGTCCATTGCGTTTTAGTACGAAGGAGGATGGAATAAATTAAGTAAGTTAGATTAGAAACGCAATGTACCACCTGTCTTATAGTCGATCATTTTCAAACTCGTCAAATTGAATACTGTGTCAAAATATTTTGAACGTGATGAGTCTTCCTGTCCGCGGCAGAACCGTCTGTACATAATGACTGTTGGAATATGTTAAGAGGCCTGTTTGTTGTGATGTATATTTCCGTGGCAAATCAGGGTGCAAGTATATTCCTGACTCCTTCATGACACGCCGACAAGGGTCGCGCCCTCGCCGGAGGCTGGTCCTTTTCCGCATGGCACCGTTTTATGAACGGGCCGAATGACACCGTTTTATGAACGGGTCGAATGTACGACGGCGCCGTCTCATGGACGGACCGAGTAAGTGTGATGGCCCCGGGTGCAAGTATATACCGGCGGCGAAAGTGTGATGGCCCCGGGTGCAAGTATATACCGGCGGCGAAAGTATGATGACCCCGGGTGCAAGTATATACCGGCGGCAAAAGTATGATGGCCCCGGGTGCAAGTATATACCGGCGGCGAAAGTTTGATGGCCCAGGGTGCAAGTATATACCGGTGGCGAGAGTGTGATGACCCCGGATGTAAGTGTATTCCGGTGGCAAAGATATATTGGTGAATGCAGAAGAGTGGACTTATCTCGAGTATCTACTCTTTTTAAAGAAGCTTCCGCCTTAGAGTTATCGCAGACTTATACAAGATCCGCTACACTGGGGACTTTCTTACATCCTTACTATTATTATATGCGTTTTTGTTGCGCATCCATATCGGAGATTCAACCGTGTTCTGATTATCTAGAAAGGTTATTTATTGATGTGGATTATTCGGAATTCCATATTTCTTGAAGAATGTGGCGAGAAAATAAAGTCGAGAAGAGGAGAATTTGCATTATTCAGAGTATGGTTCTTTATTCAAAGTACAGTGGAGAAATTAAAAGGAAAAACGAAGATCAAATTTCATATATAGAAGGGGAGTACAAAATACGGAGAGTACAAAACTGAAGAAAAAAGATATGGAAGTTTATTTCTTCCTCTTGGAGCCCGAACCTTCACCGGTTTCGCTAGGGCGCTTTCTTACCAGCTTAATTGTCGACGAGGGAGGATGAACCTCTTTTTCTTTAGTCCCCACAGCGGGCAACTTCTCGGGAATAAAGCTCGCCATCTCTACCTCATGGCGCTCCCAAGCCTTTGTCACACTAGCAGGAACGTATAATGGAGGGTCACGTTGACCCATTACCTCCTCGTCTTTAAGAAGGTCTCCCACGAGGGGANAATTTCATATATAGAAGGGGAGTACAAAATACGGAGAGTACAAAACTGAAGAAAAAAGATATGGAAGTTTATTTCTTCCTCTTGGAGCCCGAACCTTCACCGGTTTCGCTAGGGCGATTTCTTACCAGCTTAATTGTCGACGAGGGAGGATGAACCTCTTTTTCTTTAGTCCCCGCAGCGGGCAACTTCTCGGGAATAAAGCTCGCCATCTCGACCTCATGGCGCTCCCGAGCCCCTGTCACACTAGCAGGAAGGTATAATGGAGGGTCACGTTGACCCATTACCTCCTCGTCTTTAAGAAGGTCTCCCACGAGGAGACCCACCGGTTCCGGAAATAAAGTAGACAACCTCCGAAACGCGTCCATCGATGGGCCCTCCTCGGGTATTTTGACCTCCTCTGAGTATAGTTGCTGGTGCAAGTCTTCCTCCAAGTTGAATTGGAGCGCCCCGAACGGATCCCCCGAGCAGTTGAGCTTATCTTCCGCATCCACAGGCTCGAACTTGCCGGATAGACTGGGATCAAGTCTTTCCCTCTCTTTAGGAGTTAGGGATATGCCCAAGATTCTTTGTGTCTAGACACTCCCTCTAAAAAAATAAAGAGCATACGAGGTTGCATTAGCTAGGGCCGCCAGGTTTCTGAAAGTCGGAGAATGCACTGTATACTCCCAGATTAGTTTCCGGAAACAATCGTTGATCTGAGACGGGAACCTAGCAGCTCGAGCCCGAAGACGGTCCACGGTAGACTGGAGAGAACTCATTCTTTGATTTTAATTCCTTGTTCTCCTCCAAGGCCTTCCCGAGAGCCTTCTTATCACAGCATTGGCATCTTTGGCCTTTTTCAACTTGTCTTCGGTCTCAGCCCTAACCTCTTTCAGTTTGTCTTGAGCATATTTTTCGTTCGTCTTGAGGGTGTCAATCGATTGCTCCAGAGCATGCCTTTTCCCAATGTGAAACGCCGCACACTCTGTTAATTCGCTGCGATGAACCCGAATTAGGGCATCGATCGCCTTGTTATGTTCTTCCCGGAGTGCCGCCATTTCTTGGGCATGCTTTTCCCGCTGATTGTGCATCAATTTTTCGGCGGCCTTCTTCGTCTGCTCTCCTATTATATCCGGGCTGTCAAGCTCCGAATGCCTGAGCATGCAATACTCCCCTATTGCTGCTGCGGTGCTCATCTCCACAACCGTCCGCTCCATCTGAAAGAACAGCAAAAACAAGGAAAAACTTGTAAGATACGAATGAAACAAAGAGTAAGTAACAATGGCCGATCTGATTACAAACCTCTCCCATCATGCGACGCGCGGTCGCAAACTGGCTCATCAACCGACCGAAGTCGGTAAACACCGTGTGGTCATCTCGTCCACGCGGCGGGAGTGACGGATTTCTTTCAAAATACGTCAAGGCTGGCCTATTGGAAACACTATCACCTCTCAGAATCCGAAAGGTGACTCCATCTTTTATTAGTATCAGGCCAGCCTGACGTCCCATCTCGAGCCACTCCTTCACTACGTGTTTTGGTATATCTCTTATTCGGAAGGCGTCGAGGAACTCGGCGGTTAACCCACTCATCCTAACGGGTTCCGCAATCTCCGAAACGGTGGGGCCCTCCACCGGTCTTTTCCCTCTGTCCGAAGAAGCTCCTTGATTTGCTCTTTCCTTCGGACGGGCCTCCCGGACAATCTCCTCCACCAGAGGGTCTATTGATTGACCCCCGCTTATTTCGCCCTCCTCGTCATCTCCGACAATGTCCACTAGTGTCTCGGCGAAGTCGTACATCCCTTCGTCGGGGGAAAACTCTCTAGCGGTTAGCTCTAACCGCCGAGACACAGGAATTAAATCTTCAGGACTCTCGGGGGCCTCCGTAGCCGGCTCATGTCCTGCGGGCTCTTGATCCTCAGTTACCGGAACAGGTGGTGTTGGAGTAGCCGGTCGGGTCTCTTCTGCCCGCGGCACAGTCTCTTGCAAGCTGCGGGCTAACTCTTCCGCAGCAGTGCGGTTATGAGATCCGGGCGCCATCTCGAAGATCAGCTCATCTTTCTCCGTAACGAGAGTACGGAGGGATCTCAACCTGTCACCTAGCTTCGAACGATCTCCAGGAGGAGCCATTATTTTATCTGCAAAACAAGCAAGTCGACTAAGATCGGGAGAAGTGTGTGCTTATTGAGGGAGAAGTGTTGAGATGTTTTATGTGTTAACATACGGTCTAGATACCTAATAATCCCCTACTAAAATGGGTAGGGCCGGAAGAATGTTGGAGGCGACTAAGATCGGGGCATAGAATAGCGTCTTCGGGGTCCAATCAGTGCCATCCGATGTAGCGCACGCGGCAAGTATCCTCTCCAAAGCCTTAGGAGTAATGGACCGCGGGATAGGATAGTAAGACCCCGGAAGGAAAGACTCCCCTTCAATTGGGAACCGCCAGGGAAGGCTAAGCACGGATGATCTGGTGGAACCCACACCAGTGACAAAAAAAAATGCTTTTTCCAGTCATGGTTCGAATGAGGAGTAGAGAATGGGAAGGGGCATTTCTTGTGCCTTTGGCGGAAAAAGATGCAACCTTGGGCACCATAATGGACAGCAGTACTGATCTGGAAGATTTGGAAAAAGCTGTCGACGGTTGTCGAAATCCCGTTGGTCTCCATGAAGATGATGAAGGCAACCACCAAAGATATTGCATTTGGGATAAGTTGGAAAAGATGGACGTTTAAAGCGGTCAAGAGAGCGGAGATGAAAGGGTGAAGCGGAAAGCGGAGACCGCTCTCTAGGTACTCGAGACAGATCGTATGGGTGCCAACCGGCGGACGCAGGATCCGATCAGAAGGACCCGGCTTGTATAGAACACAATCGGAAGGGAGGTGGTAATCTTCCACCAGAGATTTCCATTTCCGAGGGTGCATGGTAAANTCTTGTACAATCTGGCCTGATTCGACCCAACTTCTACGAAAAAACCCGATCTCACTCCAGATATGAATCGTAATGTCTCCGATTATCCGGGACACTTCTAGATCGACACGCTGCCCGTGAACAGAGGCAAGGCGTACTCCGCATAAGTCAATTCTCACTAAATTCATAAGATGTAAGTCTGTCGATGAACATGCGTCGTAACATCATTTGGGCGCAAGATTACGAAAATACCCCTGGAGCCACTCCGACGCGTAATTATCCGAAAATAGTCGCGTCTCCTCCGGAAACTTCCCATGCGGTCTCCAAGTGCTCAAAACCAATAACAATATATCATATTACTGAAAATACCACAGTTGGCGTACCAATTGGACCTGGGGGTGTCCAAATTACGAAAATACCACCGACACCATTTCAACCCGAAATATAATTAGAATACCGAAAATACCAGTGGGCGTACCGATTGGACCCGGGGATGTCCAAATTACGAAAATACCAGTGGGCGTACCGATTGGACCCGGGGGTGTCCAAATTACGAAAATACCCCCGACACCATTTCAACCCGAAATATAATTAGAATACTGAAAATACCAGTGGGCGTACCGATTGGACCCGGGGGTGTCCAAATTACGAAAATACCTACGACGCCATTTCAACCCGAAATAAAATTGGAATACCTTGGGGAACGTGCCAAAAGGTTCCCGGGGTATATGAATTACTAAAATATCCCCGGGTAATATCAATAGTCCCCTGGTTTGCAGATTCAGCTTCTGAGTCGTAAACCACTAACCTTCTTTTATGTGCACGGATCCCAATGCATTTATGGATTCTCGGAGATAAAAACCATGCAGCTCAAATTATTCGTGTCGTCGATACGGCCGTTTTGACAGTAAGCACGCTGAATTTGGACACATTCGAAAATTTCTCGGAATTCCGGCCCGTAGGCCCACTCCTATATAAATACCACGTTGGAAGCCTTAGAATCTCATTTTCATTCGCGGATTTTCAGAGATAGCAGCATCATCGCGAAAATTTTGGTAAATTATCGCGAAAATCAGCCTTTGTAGTTTTATCGCGGAAATCGTATGCTTTGAAAATTATCGCGAAACTCTTCTAAAACAAAATTATCGCGGAAATCGTATGCTTTGAAAATTATCGCGAAACTCTTCCAGAACAAAATTATCGCGGATTTCAGCCTTTGTAGTTTTATCGCGAAAATCTTCCTTTGCAAAATTATCGCGAATTTCGGCCTTGTGTCTGAAAATGCAGACTCGAACTTCGATTTTCAATGACGTTTGCGTTCCCGAGTGTAATCAGACTTTAAGAAACAACTAATAAAAAGATCAGCAATATAAATGTCTTCCAACGCATCGTCCGATTCCGAATTTACCGAACAAATAGAAATTAACTCGCACACTTCGAACCTTGAATTTTATGAGCGCCTCGAGGGCTATAGAGCGATGGGCGGACGACATGAGTCTATCGTGAAGAAGTTTGAGTCGTATGATCAAAAAGCTCGGATGGGGAAAACCGCTTGGGCCTCATTGAGGTCGGAATACTATTTTCCGGACGGATTTATCATCCAACATCCGGGACCTCTTGGGAGGATATTAACACCGCCTCCTGGCTGGTGTACCGTGTCCCTGGAACATCTTCGAAATGGAATCCGATTTCCTTTGCATCCTTTTATCCTGGAGATGCTAGACTTCCTCAAGATTAATTTTTTCCAACTGAACCCGAATTCCTACGGCTACATCGTAGCTTTCATCATTTTCACCTCTGCCGCAAAAATAAAGAGATCCATTGAACTCTTTTTTAGGCTTTTCCAAATTGTTCCCCATTCCTCTCAANTCGGTCGGATGGTCCATCCTTCCTTACCCCGAGTCTTATTATCATTTATCTCGTTCATTCATATCCTTACTTCCTTCTTTATTAACCCAATCCCGTTCCCTAAGTCTGAACCTTCTCTTACTATATTGCGTTCACTCCGCTTACCATTTACTTTCGCTTGCTATAGTCTTTCCGCGCTTTCCTGCATTTCGTAATAGGTTTCGGTTACTCGAATTTCGACGTTATTATCCTATTGTTAACTATATGGTTACCGTAGACTTTACGTGTTCCTTTCCTCCCACGATCCGACGTCGTGACGTGACGAAAACACTTAAACTTATTATTTCCGCGACAATTTACTTCTTTCCTCGAAATTCGCGATAATTCTATGCTGAAATTCCAAATCCGCGATAATTTACTCTTGGAACCAACTTCCGCGACAATTCTCTTCATCAAGCAATTCCGCGATAATTCTCTTCATCATCAAATCCGCGATAATACTGCACTTATAACGATTTCCGCGATAATTTACACACGTTCAATTTCCGCGACAATTTACTCTTCAACGAAAATCCGCGACAATATGCTCATCCAAAAATTCGCGATAATTTCCTTCTTAGCGGGTATTTTCGGATTTTCGGGTCTTAATGATGATTAACTCGTTTTTGGGCCTCTTCACCCCTATTTATAGACATCCTAACTTTTCTAATTCACACTTTGACCCCTCCTTCTTTTGCTTTTGACCCCTCTTTTATCTTTTTATTTACTTTTCTATTTTTTCGTTTCTTTTTACGTTCTTTCGTTCCCGTATCCCTCGTTATCTCTCGTCTAGACTTTTACCGCTACATTCCCTACTATTACACTGTAAGCCCATAAAACTTCGTAAATATGTTCGTACCATTTTCCTCCAAAATTATCCAACTTAGTCTTTAATCTATTCAGGATGACTTTGTTGGATGCCTCCGTAAGTCTATTGGTTTGAGGGTGAACCACTGACGAAAAATGTTGGGTAATACCCATTTAATACAGAAGTCTCAAACCATTTTTCCACGAAATTGAAGTTCGTTATCTGATACTAAGGCCTGAGGTACTCCAAAACGGCTCAGAATATTTCTCCATAAGAAATTCTTTACAACTCGTTCAGAGATTATGGCCACAATCTCCGCTTCTATCCACTTGGTGTAATATTCTACTGCCACAATGCATAACTTTCTTAGCCCTATCGATCTAAGGAACGGTTCCAAAATATCAATTCCCATCTGTCAAACGGACAAGGGAATGGGGTCACCGATAGGGGAGCCTCTGGTTGTTGTGGGGACCGCAACATGATATTGACAGAGAACACATTGTTTGGTGTATTTCTTGGCATCCTCAAGTAATGTTGGCCAAAAGTACATAGCTCTGATGATCCAATGAAATATAGATGGAGCCCCAGAATGAATGCTACATATTCCTTTATGAATATAAATCATGACTGCTCGACCTCGATTGGAGATAAACATCGTAGGAGCGGTCCCTCGAAACTTTTCTTAAACAATCGCCCTATGTTTAAAACATATATTTTGGCCCGGAATTCAATCTTTCTGGCTTCTGATGTGTTCTCAGGAAGATGGCCATTAGTCAAGTATTTGATTAGGAGGTCCATCCATGTGGGTTCCTCGGGAGATTTAGTGGCATCAATGTATAAGCGTTGAATTTCATGGCATAAAGCTCTGATTTCCTCAATTGATTGTTCGGTAACTGGTATCTCGACTGAATGTCGGTCTTGAATATGGAACGATACAGTGCCCGATCCTATATTTGGTATACTTGTGGCCAATATGGCCAATGTATCAGCAACCTTATTCTGTTCTCGCGGCACATGGTCAAGTGAAAACTTGCTGAACTTTTTAGATAAGTCTAGGACCCTGGCATGCTATAAATTCATCATTGGCTCATGTGTGTCGGATCTTCCTGCAAATTGTTCCACAACTGATTTGGAATTTGAGAACATTTGCACTTTAGAAACTCACATCTTTCGGGCCAGGTTCATTCATGATAATACGGCCTCATATTGCACTATGTTATTTGTTTCTGAAAATAAGAATTTAACTGAAGAATGGATAACATCACCTTGTAACATAGTGAGGGTAATCCAACACTCTTTCCTCCAAAGGTTGATCCATCAACATAAATAATCCATCGATCATCCTCTTGATTCACTAATATCGCTGATCGGGTCATCTCAACTATGAAGTCAGCAAGAACCTGAGCTTTGATCGCCCTACGGGGTCGAATTCCAGATACATAGAGCTGATTTTGATTGTCCATTTAGATAATCTTTCATTCAGATCTACCTCATTCAGAACTGCTTTCATTGGCTGGTCAGTACAAACATAAACTTTCCGGCCTTCAAAATAATGCATCAGTTTAGATATGGCTTTCTTCAATGCAGCATGAATTTTTCAAAGTTGGTGTATCTAGTCTCTGCCGATACCAAAGAGTGACTCACGTAATAGACATTGTTATTGCTGCTAAAAATCCGCAATAACAAGATTTAGACCCCTTTTACGGATAGGGGTCGAACGAAAAAGTAATACGAAAGCAAGAAGTAAAAAGATACGATTTTTGTAGGTGGAAAACCTTTCTGTAAAAGAAAGGATAAAAACCACCCCGGCCGTAGCCTTTGAATCCACTATAAATGTCAAGTTCGTAGATTTACAATAGGAGAACATGAGGTAGAAAACCAAAGAAAAAAGATCGTGTTTTGATGGCCATAGTCGTAGGTTTCCCGGGCAAAAAAGAAAAGAATAGCGGCCTCCTTCTTAGGTCAAGAATCCAAACCCCCTCCTTAACACTTTAACAATGTTTATATAGGTGATTTGTCCAGCCCAATTATAACTCACTAGACCCACCAATAATTGAGTGCAATATATAATGACCAATTAATATCTAAATTAGGCACATGGGTCCAGTAAATAAGTAACCCAATCCAAATACCACGATAAGCTATAAACAATGTCAATCATCAAAATATCTCGATCTGCTTCATTTCTCGACTTGGGAATGACTATATAGAAATATATGTGTCATCGAATAATAAATATCTCAGGGTGATATCAGAAGTCCCTTGATTTGCGTAGTCGAAATATTCGAGTACACAAATCATAAATTTACCCTGAAAATATTTTTGCAATAAACTCACAATAGTAGTATCGCATTTTGTAACTAAATATACCAGACATGAGTGAATGAACATATCTCAAATAAATAAATATTACTGACTGAATACCATCATCTTATGAAACTTTATATATACTTCTAAAATAATGAGTGGGGATATTATCTTCTTATTACTGAACCTGGCAATATACTTATCCAAAATCTCTCTCTCTAAACTCTGTAACACTTCTTTGATAACTTTTTGTTTCATTTGTCGTCTTAAAATTTTCCGATAGTTTCCGACCGTCGTTTAAGAGACTGATATATGAGAAATCCTTATATGCCCGAATAAACGACTTCACAATTCATCATATAATAAATATGATTTTCTTATCATAAATAATAAAATATTTCTTGTTGTTGGGGTCATAGCTCAGAGTCCCCTGTCATAAATAAAATTTAGTGAAATCCACACCATAAGGCAGTCATTTGATCATCTTTTTTGTAAATGAAAATATCTTATCGTAAATTATGAAATCCAAGTCATAGGACCATCACTTTGTCATGTTGATCGTAAATGAAAATACACGATCATAAATTAGGAAAACCATCTCATAATACAATAAGAATACCCTTTAGACATTTTTCAATTCCACGAAAATACCAAGCTATAAAGAGAATCCCTGAAATCCTGGTGTTGGTCCTTAACAAGCGCCAACACCCCTTACTTAGATCGACTTGTCTCGCACTGCTCCAAAAATAAGCGTAGGAAGCCTTCACGATCCAAGTGAAAGTAGCGTCAGGTTCAGGGTACAATCCTTAGACTGACGTAAATCTTTCACTCCCACTTGGACAGATCGGGTACCTCGCGCCAGAGAGACCTTTCACTACCTATGCGGAAGTAGCGTCAGGTTCAGGGTACAATCCTTAGACTGACGTAAATTTTTCACTCCCGCATAGATAGATCCAATACCCTTGGCTTAGGTGGCCTTTAGAGGGCCGCGGAGCACGCAGATGTCTTTTCGCGTATCTCAATAAGCATCTAATATTGTTCTCACTTCTGGGTCTAAACGAGCACCCGACAATCACGGGCCACAACTAGCGCCCCACTTAACTTCACTTCATAACTCGGGTCTCAATAAGCACCCGTGGGCCTCAAGTAGCGCCCTAATTCTTCTAATGTGATCCGGTCTCAACAAGCACCCATGGCCCACTTAACTTCACTTCATAACTCGGGTCTCAACAAGCATCCGTGGGCCTCAAGTAGCGCCCTAATTCTTCTAATGTGATCCGGTCTCAACAAGCACCCGTGGGTCTCAATTAGCGCCCATCACGTTACCTTTTGGGTATAAACTTGCACACATAATAGTCTCATAATGTATATGACTGACCTTTCCCATTCTCCTCCGCAAAGGTAAGTAAACGTAGGAAACCTTCGCTGCCCGAATAGAAGTAGCGCCAGGTTCAGGGTACAATCCTTAGACTGGCGTAAATATTTCACTCCTACTCAGGTAGCTCGGGTGCCTCGCACCAGAGGACCTTCACTATCTTGACGGAAGTAGCGTCAGGTTCAGGGTACAATCCTTAGACTGACGTAAATTTTTCACTCCCGCATAGATAGATCCAATCCCCTTGGCTTAGGTGGCCTTTAGAGGGCCGCGGAGCACGCAGATGTCTTTTCGCGTATCTCAATAAGCATCTAATATTGTTCTCACTTCTGGGTCTAAACGAGCACCCGACAATCACGGGCCACAACTAGCGCCCCACTTAACTTCACTTCATAACTCGGGTCTCAATAAGCACCCGTGGGCCTCAAGTAGCGCCCTAATTCTTCTAATGTGATCCGGTCTCAACAAGCACCCATGGCCCACTTAACTTCACTTCATAACTCGGGTCTCAACAAGCATCCGTGGGCCTCAAGTAGCGCCCTAATTCTTCTAATGTGATCCGGTCTCAACAAGCACCCGTGGGTCTCAATTAGCGCCCATCACGTTACCTTTTGGGTATAAACTTGCACACATAATAGTCTCATAATGTATATGACTGACCTTTCCCATTCTCCTCCGCAAAGGTAAGTAAACGTAGGAAACCTTCGCTGCCCGAATAGAAGTAGCGCCAGGTTCAGGGTACAATCCTTAGACTGGCGTAAATATTTCACTCCTACTCAGGTAGCTCGGGTGCCTCGCACCAGAGGACCTTCACTATCTTGACGGAAGTAGCGTCAGGTTCAGGGTACAATCCTTAGACTGACGTAAATATTTCACTTCCGCCTTGATAGATCCAATCCCCCAGACTAAAAAGTCTTTGTGGGACAACGGAGGAGAATGATGTCTTTCTGCATCACATACTATCACGAACCTCTACTTGCCATCTCATCTGGACCTTTCCCGTTCTCCTCCGCAAAGGTAAGTAAACGTAGGAAACCTTCACTACCCGAATAGAAGTAGCGCTAGGTTCAGGGTACAATCCTTAGACTAGCGTAAATATTTCACTCCTATTCGGGTGGCTCAAGTTCCTCGCACTAGAGGACCTTCACTATCTAGATGAAAGTAGCGTCAGGTTCAGGGTACAATCCTTATACTGACGTAAATTTTTCACTTCCACCTAGATGGATCCAATCCCCTAGACCAAAAAGTCCATGTGGAACAACGGAGGAGACGGATGTCCTTTCTCACTGCAGACTGTGACCAGCCTCCGACGAGGGCGCGACCCTCGACGGCGTGTCATGGAGGAGTCGGGAAAAGGGCTCCCGTGTGCCACAGAATCATGCTCGGAACGTGGCCGGCTATCAAACAATCGGGCCCCTTGACATACTCCAACAATATTCATGTATAGACGATTCTGCTGCAGCCAGAGACTCTCCAGTTTAAAAAATATTTTGACACAGTATCCGATCTAACAAGTTTGAGATTGATCGACTAGAAGACAGGCGGTACAATGCATTTCTAATCTATCCTAAATTGTTTAGTTTCCATCCTCCATCACACTAAAATGCAATGAACCTTACTCCTATCTTACCAGTCCCCTAGTCGATTGATCTTGTGTTGTTAGAAAGGATACAAAAAGAATAGAATATTTTAAAAAGGAGGAGGATTTTTTTAAAAAAGATCGAAGAGTCTCGTCTATACATAATACTTGCGCAAATTGGAAATATGTCAAGTCCGTGGCAACTCCTCTCCGCTCATATTCATAATCTCATACATTCATTTTCTTACCACCGCCGTAATCCGTAACGAAATATCCCATGCAAAGTACAACTTGCCAACATGCTTACTCATCTCAACTTTCTTGATAGTGAGGGGAATTAATATACCGCTCCCCCATATTCCGATAGGCAAAATGTTGACACCGATTCAATTTCTGATAAATAGGAATTAATAAGTGCAATAGATAAATGAATTCCTTGAATAGATAGGCACGACGTTCTGATCCTCCAGAATATGTAGGAAGAATTCTCATAATATTCGATTTCACTCCCTTCTATAAATTTCCAAGTGGAATAGACTCGAAATTCCTTGTATTCTTTTCGTCACTATTACTGGTTAACATATCACAATCATAACATTATCACTTCAATTCAAAACTCTCATAACAACTTCATGTCCTTCCATATTGGCCAGGTGTTTGTATTCATAAGTCCCCAATGTTCATCGGTAATATTACGATATCACATCTGAATTGTTTAGAACGCTTCCTTGAAAGAAACTAATTAATCAGTCTCTCCTTGCTAGTTAATTATTCTGCATATACCATCATTTGCATAAGGTTCACATTCAAAAGATTTTAATGCTCCTCTCTGAATAGAACTAATATCGGTGTATCAAGATTTGACCCTTGATAGTTTCTTACTAACATAATTTATTGGTCGATGCTATTTGTCATTGTGTCTAACCAAATTTGTTTTCTCAAAACTTCTCTTGACAATACAAACTATAAAACCAACGGCTTCCCAGGAAAAGGTGGTAACATAAACGATTCTTTACTCTAATACTCTTCAAACTTTCACAAGCTGATCGACATTGGACAATATTAATTTATTTTCATCATGCAGATACATAAGACCAAGAACATTCCTCACATTTCTCAGAAACCCAACTCTAGGAGGGCTGAACATCATATCATACTTCCACAAGATACTAAAACATTCGTTCGTATGCTTAACATTATTTCCGCATTGTCGACTCTTTATACGTATTCCTTGATGTAGACTTCCAAACATTCATCGATCGTATCCTTAAATATTAATCCACCTAGGTTGATACGTGCTTCCCTCATTCTTCAAATACAAAGACATAATTAAGAAACTCAAAATCGCACCTCGAATCTATCATCATGCCAATTCTCCATGTATTATTCAACTTTGGGACAACCAATGGGTTTGTGATCCAATATACGTATCTTACAAGCTTGATGAGTCATGCTTGCAACAAACTTCCAACCTATTGATCAATTGTCTTTTTATTTTTAGGTGAGAACTTCTACTTTTTCTAATGAATCATTTTCAATTTCTTGTGAAATCTCCATTTCAAAGTGCTTTAATAACCACATGTTTCATCTGCTTATCGTTTTTTTTATACTTCCGAGAAGACCTCATCATTTGAATCTACTCATCTTTTATGATAGAACATCCACAATCCAAACTGATTTCTTCGCACTAGAGCCTTCTATAGCGATTTGGCACATGATATTACAACAAGAATGTGGTGATAACTCTCGGTTCCCTTTCATCTTTCCGATACATGATGAGATAGGAAACTTCATCATCAAATGAAACTTGGATACAATCGGCTCGAACAAATATAAAGCAATACTTTATAATATCATTATAAGGGATGATAAGAAAATCCACCATTACGAATACCACCAGTAAATTACTCAATATTTTTTTATCTCCCAAAGATATTAGGAGAAAATAGATCCTCCGAGAGCAACAACTGTTCTTAAATCCGACTAACATAAAATGTAATGGCCGGGGCTTAATAGTTCAACTCAATAATGTCGTAGGTGAATTAAGAAGGCAAGTCCCATAAATATATATTTCCGGAATAATACTATTCCAAACTATCATTAAAATAAATTTGAAGAAAGGAGTTCCATAAAAATAAATTTCCGAACGAATACCATTATGGGCAATTAACAAAATATATAAATTTGATGTCCCCTTCACGATATATAACTCCATAAAGGAATTTAGAATGATCAATTAATCACCAATGGCAGATACAGTGATGCAACGACTAATAGCCAATTGCTTGAAGTCCTTATAAATATTATTCCGAACGAATACCATTCCGGATAATTAAGACTATTCTGAACGAATACCATTTCGGATTATTAAGAACAACAATTAGATACATCATTCACGATATACTCACTGCTATCAATAATATGACAATCAAATAGAGTTTAATTCAATTTCTTTAGTCTAATAATGTTTTTTAACTGCAAATCATCAAATAAAATTCCAAGGGTTGCAAAACTCTATTGGTTTTCGTTATAATCGGCATTATGTTAACTGTATGGTACCTCATTAAAGCAGACCCACACGATCGAAATAAGGAGCTTTAATCGATGAAGACATGTAATATTTCTCAAACAATATGGAAACCATGGTGAAACGACCACTTCACGAAATGCTCAAACCTCATTGAATGATGTGCAAAAGCCTCAGATAGTTCGTATTACCATTAAGGATGCATTAACCNTCAGGGTACAATCCTTAGACTAGCGTAAATATTTCACTCCTATTCGGGTGGCTCAAGTTCCTCGCACTAGAGGACCTTCACTATCTAGATGAAAGTAGCGTCAGGTTCAGGGTACAATCCTTATACTGACGTAAATCTTTCACTCCCACTTGGAAAGATCGGGTACCTCGTGCCAGAGAGACCTTTCACTGCCTATGCGGAAGTAGCGCCAGGTTCAGGGTACAATCCTTAGACTGACGTAAATCTTTCACTCCCACTTGGAAAGATCGGGTACCTCGTGCCAGAGAGACCTTTCACTGCCTATGCGGAAGTAGCGCCAGGTTCAGGGTACAATCCTTAGACTGACGTAAATTTTTCACTCCCGCATAGATAGATCCAATCCCCTTGGCTTAGGTGGCCTTTAGAGGGCCGCGGAGCACGCAGATGTCTTTTCGCGTATCTCAATAAGCATCTAATATTGTTCTCACTTTTGGGTCTAAACGAGCACCCGACAATCACGGGCCTCAACTAGCGCCCCACTTAACTTCACTTCATAACTCGGGTCTCAACAAGCACCCGTGGGCCTCAAGTAACGCCCTAATTCTTCTAATATGATCGAGTCTCAAAAAGCACCCGTGGGCCTCAAGTAGCCCCCATCAGGTTACATTTCGTGTATAAACTTGCACACATAATAGTCTCATATTGTATATGACTGACCTTTCCCATTCTCCTCCGCAAATTTAAGTAAACGTAGAAAACCTTCGTTGCCCGAATAGAAGTAGCGCCAGGTTCAGGGTACAATCCTTAGACTGGCGTAAATATTTCACTCCTATTCGGGTGGCTCAAGTTCCTCGCACTAGACGACCTTCACTATCTAGACGAAAGTAGCATCAGGTTCAGGGTACAATCCTTATACTGATGTAAATTTTTCACTTCCGCCTATATGGATCCAATCCCCTAGACCAAAAAGTCCATGTGGAAAAACGGAGGAGACGGATGTCCTTTCTCACTGCAGACTGTGACCAGCCTCCGACAAGGGCGCGACCCTCGACGGCGTGTCATGGAGGAGTCGGGAAAAGGGCTCCCGTGTGCCACGGATTCATGCTCGGAACGTGGCCGGCTATCAAACAATCGGGCCCCTTGACATACTCCAACAATATTCATGTATAGACGATTCTGCTGCAGCCAGAGACTCTCCAGTTTAAAAAATATTTTGACACAGTATCCGATCTAACAAGTTTGAGATTGATCGACTAGAAGACAGGCGGTACAATGCATTTCTAATCTATCCTAAATTGTTTAGTTTCCATCATCCATCACACTAAAATGCAATGAACCTTACTCCTATCTTACCAGTCCCCTAGTCGATTGATCTTGTGTTGTTAGAAAGGATACAAAAAGAATAGAATATTTTAAAAAGGAGGAGGATTTTTTTAAAAAAGATCGAAGAGTTTCGTCGTAAATTGGAAATATGTCAAGTCCGTGGCAACTCCTCTCCGCTCATATTCATAATCTCATACATTCATTTTCTTACCACCGCCGTAATCCGTAACGAAATATCCCATGCAAAGTACAACTTGCCAACATGCTTACTCATCTCAACTTTCTTGATAGTGAGGGGAATTAATATACCGCTCCCCCATATTCCGATAGGCAAAATGTTGACACCGATTCAATTTCTGATAAATAGGAATTAATAAGTGCAATAGATAAATGAATTCCTTGAATAGATAGGCACGACGTTCTGATCCTCCAGAATATGTAGGAAGAATTCTCATAATATTAGATTTCACTCCCTTCTATAAATTTCCAAGTGGAATAGACTCGAAATTCCTTGTATTCTTTTCATCACTATTACTGTTGACATATCACTTCAATTCAAAACTCTCATAACAACTTCATGTCCTTCCATATTGGTCAGATGCTTGTATTCATAAGTCCCCAATGTTCATCGGTAATATTACGGCATCACATCTGAATTGTTTTGAACGTTTCCTTGAAAGAAACTAATTAATGAGTCTCTCCATGCTAGTTAATTATTCTGCATATATCAGCATTTGCATAAGGTTCACATTCAAAAGATCTTAATGCTCCTCTTCGAATAGAACTAATATCGGTGTATCAATATTTGACCCTTGATAGTTTCTTACTAACATAATTTATTGGCCGATGCTATTTGTCATTGTGTCTAACCAAATTTGTTTTCTCAAAACTTCTCTTGACAGTACAAACTATAAAACCAACGGCTTCCCAGGAAAAGGTGGTGACATAAACGATTCTTTACTCTAATACTCCTCAAACTTTCACAAGCTGATCGACATTGGACAATATTAATTTATTTTCGTCATGCAGATATATAAGACCAAGAACATTCCTCTCATTTCTCAGAAACCCACATCTAGGAGGGATGAACATCATATCATACTTCCACAAGATACTAAAACATTCGTTCGTATGCTTAACATGATTTCCGCATTGTCGACTCTTTATACGTATTCCTTGATGTAGACTTCCAAACATTCATCGATCTTATCCTTAAATATTAATCCACCTAGGTTGATACGTGCTTCCCTCATTCTTCAAATACAAAAGGCATAATTAAGAAACTCAAAATCGCACCTTGAATCTATCATCATGCCAACTCTCCATGTATTATTCAACTTTGGGACAACCAATGGGTTTGTGATCCAATATACGTATCTTACAAGCTCGATGAGTCATGCTTGCAACAAACTTCCAACTTATTGATCAATTGTCTTTTCATTTTTAGGTGAGAACTTCTACTTCTTCTAATGAATCATTTTCAATCTCTTGTGACATCTTCATTTCAAACTGCTTTAATAACCACATGTTTCATCAGCTTATTATTTTTTTTATACTTCCGAGAAGACCTCATCATTTGAATCCACTCATGTTTTCTGATAAAATATCCACAATTCAAACAGATTTCTTCGCACTAGAAATTACATAACGATTTGACACATGATATTACAACAAGAATGTGGTGTAACTCCCGGTTCCCTTTCATCTTTCCGATACATGATGAGATAGGAAACTTCATAATCAAATGAAGCTTGGATACAATCGGCTCGAACAAATATAAAGCAATACTTTAGAATATCAAACCAACAACTTCACATTTTCTGTGATGTCTTTACATTACTGTGAAATCAAATAGAAATCTGTTCTAATAAACTCAAGTGTCTTCAGTCTGAAGACTCAACTTCGACTCCACGAATCAAATAGGAAAGAACCAACGTGCTTCAAACTTGTGATTTTTATGAGTGCATTGAACACAAAGCCATGAACCATAATCCCGTTGTAAAAGTGTTTAAATCATTAATAGTTGTGATATAAGAAAAGAAAACCGATAGGAAACTAATATAATCTTCGTCCCAGCAAGTGCCGACTAAATTTCCCCCCTTGTTAAAAGAAAAGAAAACCGATAGGAAACTAATATAATCTTCGTCCCAGCAAGTGTCGACTAAATTTCCCCCCTTGTTAAAAGAAAAGAACATAAATTCCCCGTAAAAAACCAAGAACTTCTATATATCCTATTCGTAATATCGAATTCTCTTGCGTTTCCAATAATGATGGAAGTCTCCATTTTCTCGAAATCTGAACACTTGTATAATATAACTCGATCTTGATTGCTCTAATTATGGTAATTTCGACAATAACGATTATAAATAATAAAATCTCTGCCATCAATAATATAATTTTATGACAAATCCAATAACATATAGGAAAATATGTGCCATCTATACGACAATTTCCTGACTATTCTGATCATAAATAAGAACATCAATTCTAACACTTGCATGTCTCGGAGGAGACAAATTGTCTTTTCTATGCATCCAAAACAAATTCACTTCATATGTAATCTTTCCCGAGAGTTTCCGGCTATCCATAAGATTCTTTAATAATTAAATAATTCTCTGTTAAGTTGGTGATAACCAACTCAGGATGATAATACATACTAGTCCCCTAGTAAATCATTCAGAAGATACCATAAAGAATACCAACATGAAGAGATTAGCATATTATCATAAGAGTCACATCATCACAATCCATAAGATAATGAAATCCATCTTCTTTGGATTACGTAATTTAAATTCACAATAAATAAGATCTATCGATATACACTTTCCACAACGAAATCTGTTCAGAACATTGAATAATATTTCTTGATCAATATGACTAAATCTCAAAGTTATCCAATAGTAAAATAATTAAATCCATATCAGAATTCTTAAATAACGGATTCTGAAAAATCAAAAGAAACATTGTCATATTTCCGCTGATAGTTCGAACTTTGAAATAATTACAGAAACTGATCTTCACCGTTGACAACGTAGAACAATGTGTCAATACTAATATACGCAAATTTCAAAATAATCCAACGGTAAAATAAAGCACTACATATAGAATATCACAATTCAATATATCATAAAACGCAGATTGAAACTTTGAATGTTCGTCATGAATTTAAAACCGAAAGAGAATTGAAAATCAATCTCCACCATCTCGAACATTAATCAACACGTCTAGACTAATATAAATAAATTTCAGAAACATCCAACGGTCCAATTATGCAAACTAAATAGAATACCCGAACATCGCATTAATATAGGATTAGAAATAGCAACCATATATTCGGATAGTAAACCGAAATATGAAAGTACCATAAAAACTGCTTTTCACCAATCAGAAGACCGAAAGATATGTATCAAACCATGCTAANCATGAATGCATGTTGTTAGAACAAAGAATAACTTGGTTATACCATGATTTGTGTGATTAAACTATAGTTTATAAATGCTTATGACATGAATTCAAGTTGTTATGACTCGCATGATAATTACGTTTTCGAACAAACTTATTTTGTATATACAGCAAGTATTCGTGATGTGAGATTTTATTTAGTTTTAATATACTTCGATTTAACAATTTTACAATGTGAGTTGTATGAATATAATTTGACTCATTTTTCACATAGTTCCACATGTTCTAGTTGTGATGATTTTGATTTGGATTAAACTTTAATTGATGTTGTTAAAACATGAATACATGTTGTTAGAACAAAGAATAACTTGGTTATACCATGATTTATGTGATTAAACTATAGTTTAAATGCTTGTGACATGAATTCATCTTGTTATGACTCGCATGATAATTCCGTTTTCGAACAAACTTATTTTGTATATACAACAAGTATTCCTAATGTGAGACTTTATTTAGTTTGAATACAGTTGGATTTACTAAATTACAATGTGATTTGTATGAATATGATTTGGCTCTTTTTTCACATAGTTCCACATGTTCTAGGTGTGATGATTTGATTTCGATTAAACTTGAATTGATATTGTTAAGACATGCATGAATACATGTTGTTAGAACAAAGAATAACTTGGTAATCTCGTCTAAAAATATTTTAGAGCGTTTGTCTATGATCAATCAATTTCTTATATAGTTTTGAGTTCAATTATTGTGGGACACGAGCTATATACAAGGTTTTGGCCACAATATGTGAGCTTACGTCCTCGATAGAGCTACGCTCTACCTTTGTTTTCACTATAATAATCAAAGGTTAAAAGTACAATCAAGAGATATCGACAATCCGAACGGAAACGGTATGAAAAACGATCGGAACCGCTACATAACGCCCATGATGAGGGGACTCGCGACTTTGTGTCACAATGTCGCTTGTCCATGCAAAAACTCGTGACACTCATTTACAAAATCTCCCGAAAGGACAAAATGTCGCGATCAGGGTCATAATCTCGCGACCATGCTCATAAACTCGCGACTAGCAACATAATCTCGCTTCTAGCCACACAACGTCGTGACTCGGCTCACAATGTCGCGACTACTTGCACAATGTAAAGAGTTAGCAGGCTTGAAAAAAGTCTCTCGTGACTTTTTGACAAGAAGTCGCCACTGGATCGCAAACTCGGGAAAACGAGAACTTTGGGAAGCGTGCCAAGAATTTGAACCCTTTTCTCGGGCCTAGGGTCTTGTATTTATAGAAAAGCTCGGCCCAATAAGTCAACTTAGGGTCCAAAAGGCCAGTCCTAATCAAATTAGCCCTACTTATATAGAAAATACCCAATGAAAATGGAATAAGTTTCACAGCGTCCCGGAACTTCAAAAATGCACCCCGATCGAACATGAATAACACGTAATGCATAGAAAATACCAGGGAATACTCTTTTACCAATTGATCGTCTCTAAATGCTTAGGAGGTAGCCAAGAATATCGCGTAAGGTCGCCAACGAGCTCTCCGAGTGCCAAATTATGAAAATACCCCTAGCATGATTTCCGACCGAAATCATCTAGAAAAGCTCAAAACACCATTAAAATCCTCATACGTATGCCCGGGATGCCCAAATTACGATATTACCGCCGAAATCACATCGCTCAATAAATATAATAGAAAATCAAAATTACCCTATAGCCACGTCAGATGAGCCCCGGGGTTATCATAATTACATAAATAACCCCGGATAATATTAATAGTCTCTTGGTTTGCAGATTCAAATTCTGAGTCATAAACCACATTATATCATCTCATCGGGAAATCCAAAACCCGTTCATACACTTTTTTGAGAACACCATGAATTCGGTCGAAATCATCTCGTTGTCACTAATGGTATCAGATTTTTCAAGTCGGAGGGTCTGCTCTTAGACATATCTCTCTTTTCTTTGCGTACTGACGCTTTTCATTAGACACTCGAATTCTGATACACTGCTTCGATTCGTAAATATTACGCAATGGAACTTAGTAAATATTTTTTTAACTGTCTATTAAGAGGCTTCAATTTCAGCGTGGAGCAATCACTTTTTGCTTCATCAAAATCCAGCTCTTCACAACTTAGGGGGCTTCTCACACTCCTCAACTTCGCAATTCAATTTTGTTCCCGTCGTGATTGTTACCCTGCGACCTCGAGCTCATATATCTTTTTCCTACATAAGATATCCCCATGTTCGAACAAGAGCATCACTTTCTCACCTCCACCAGGAGGTCGGTACTTACTTCTTTGTCCTTCTCACTATTTCGGGGCCGTTGAAATAAACAAGGCCATGTGTTTTAACATGAAGGGTAACATTTGAATTTGAGGTCGAGTTCCCAACTTTGAGGCGAAATGATGACTTATAGTCTCTATTAGATACGATCCCATAAAGAACATATTGTCTCTAGCCAACATCTAAGCATACAAGGTAGTGCTCAACTGAATAATAGCTTTGACGATCATCGAATATTATGTAGACATACCGATCGAGGTAGGGTCGTTACCTTGCCTCTATTCCTACTACCCATATATATTATCTAAGAATTAAGATTCTTTCTGAAGTAAGTATTTATAGCTGGGAGAACTTCGCCTCGGAAGATATTAGCCGAATTTTATGGTTTATAAGAAAAGAAAACCGAGGGCTCCCACTGAGAATCATATAGGAAACCACATAAAGTTATGGCAATAACGTAAAATTGCCTCATAAGAAAGCCAAAGACTGTTATATTTCTATCTCACAATTTTGATCTCCCATATGTTTCCTTTGATAAAATAAGTCCCAATTCCGTTTGAAATTGATTCTCTTTATTTGTGAATTTGAGATTTGCCTTTGCTTTGTTCTGTCTCTAATAAAATCTCACAACTTGATCAAGCATGATAGTTGTTGCTATATTCGTATTATCTCTGGTAAGAAAATTCATGCCGTCCATAAAACTACTTTATGACATCTCCGATGGTAAATAGGATAATCCGTGTCATGCACGAAATAATTCTCTGGACCGTATGACCATAAATAGCGACACACGTGTTATATAACAACGTGCTAATCCCTCCCTCTAATAGATAATGAACACGAGGCATCCATAAAATACTTAAGAGTCATTCGCCATATGTTGAAAGAGTCTAGACCTTTCGTACGAATCCCGGGTAGGCAACTTGATCGTAAATGAGATTGTAACAATATGTTTCATTGCCATACATAAGGGAATGACCCTTGACTGT